>JASUDE010000338.1:17531-52150 GCA_034509685.1 Colletotrichum cereale | reverse complement strand
GGGGGGGGGGGAGTGAGCGTTAGAGGGCGAGATAGAGCGCACAACATGGCACGGGGGGTTCTCGACTGGACACGCTGCTCCCCCAGTCCCAGGAAGCCGGCAAAGCAAAGAATTGTCATGGCGGCAAAGGCCTGAAGGGGGGAAGGGAGCGTGTTGGCGCCCATCAATCGTCGTTGGCAAATAGAAAAGAAAGAAAAGAAAAAAGCAGGGCGGGATTCGTTCGTCAGCGTGTCTTACACGCCAGTATGATGTATAAAACATGCACCGGTGACAGACCGACAGGACATACAACAAGCCCAGGCCCGGGCCTGTGTCTCACACGCCCAGCATCACGTAAACGTACCGTAAAGCCATGTGTCTCGGCCGTCGGCCAGACATCGTCAACCGCCCCGCGAAGAGCGCCTCAGACATGTGGGCGTCGTTGCACGGCGAGCGCCCCAAAAAAGGCACACGCCCAATCAACACCCCGCCGTGCCTGACGCGCCGTGACTTGATCCCCATCGTTTTGTCTGTGTTCATGTTCGTGATCCGCGTGTTGTACCAGGACAAACAAGAGGGCCTCCTCCAAGTACCGAGGTAGCCTCGTCTCCCAGCCCTCATCACTCACATTACTTACACCCCACGACGAGACGTCGCGTCCCTGTCAGGCCGGCATATCGTCGTCGTCGACGACGTTGCTGTCAACCCACCCGCCGGACTCATATCTAATCATCGACGGCGCAGACACTTCGGATGACCGTCTCCCCCCAACGTAAGGCGCCAGACAGCACTAGCTCCCCCCACCCCTCCCCTCTCTCTATCTCACCCTCTGGCTCTCGATCCTGTTCCTATCACGTCAGGCAAGGTTCGCCTCTCCCGACTCCAAGACACGGCGCTACCGCATGGTGGCTTGCAAATCAGGCGGGACCTGGGAACCCCAAGCGTGAGCTAACCGCACGGGGGGGGGGGGGGGGCTCGTTAGGCCTAGGGGTCGCAGCCAGAGCGAGATGCTCGGGTCTCATCCCCCCTCAACCCGTTCCTCTAATCATTACGGATACCTACACACAAGTGACCGTCAGGTAAACTTTACCACACGGCAATACCCGCTTTGATGGCCCTTTTTCGCGTTCCTTTTTCCTATCCCGTCGCCCCGCGGATCCTTGCCTATTCCGCCCTCGCTTCAACCCCCGTGATCTTCACCTGATCCTTCACCGAACACATGGCATCATCTCCTCGTCTTCTCTTCGTTCACCTGTAATTCGCTTAGCATCGATAGTGGACGACACCGGGCCCTCACAAGGGATGGTTTGATGGGCCTGCGCCTTTCGTGTGAGTGAGTGAGTGCGTGGATGAGTGAGTGGGCGGGTGAGTTTGTGTGTGTGTGTGTGTGTGTGTGTGTCTCAGTAACACGGACGGGGGGGTCATGTTGGCATTTCCACGACTTTCGAGGACCAAGACCGTCGCCGAACAGATCATCACTATGCGGCTCAGTCAGCCAGGGCCAGCAAGCCAGCCCGACGTGCACCGAGATGCCCGATCTCACATCACCACCGTCACTTGTCCCGTCTCCCAGGCAGAATTCGACCCGACTCGGTCACTCAACTGCCGCCCCCGTCTTGCCCGGTTCTCGTCGTAATACAGCGCCCAACGAGGATGACAACGGGCCATTGCACCTGCGTCTTCACCGGTCAGTCCTCCACACACCCTCAACCCGTTATGGGTGCTGGTGCTGCTGGTGCTGGTGCTGCTTGTCTACCAACTGTCCCCCCCTCCGCCCTATTCTATCAACCCCGGTCCCCATTCCGCACATCGCCAGTTGCATGCGCTAATCCGTCAAGCAACAACCTTGTGACGTGTGAGTGGTCGACTAACACAACACCCCCTCGACACTTCCCTGTCCAGAAGCCCCCCCCATGCCTCTTCTGCCCCATCCCTCGTGTCCACCGCACATCATTAGCACCCGCTCTGCGTCGCCCATGTGCTGCAACACCCCACAGTCAGCCAAGTTGCTGCCATTACGCATCACGTAGCAGTGGGAACCTCGGTATATGGGGGGGCTGTTTCTGATTCTCCATTCCGTTCTTGTCAGATAGAGCTTCCTGTCTTATTTACCGCCCCATCTAACGGGTTAGTCAAAACGGCAGGGGAGACGATGAGAGGGGTGTGTGCGTGCGTGTACAAGTTATGTGTGCATATATGGATATCCGTGTGCACACAGCGTGCCAGGCCAGACCAGGCCAAACCATACCAGGCAAGGTGCTCTGGACGCTGCAGAATGCCGGCCGGCACCTGCTGCTGCTGCTGCTGCTGCGCTGCACTGCAATCTTGCGAATCACAATACGACCTGCTGGCACCCATCGCGTGCCCTGCTCAGAGAAAATGTCATGACCTAGCCCACCGAGCGAACTCTAAGCACCCCTACAAGTTCCGGGTGAGGAGAGGGAGGGGGGGAGAGGAGAAGGGAAAAGGCAAACAGGTTGAGAAGACTGACTCTGCGCAAACTTCCACATGGCAAAAGTTCCGAACCCAAATTGCCAACAGGCGAAAGGTGATGGGAGGGGGGGGAAAGCAAGGCATGCATATGTGTGTGTGTAAGTTATCTTTTAGAAAATTTCTCTTTTCTCCTTAACCCCGGGGTTCGACGTCACTGGGCTATTCGTACTGTACTGTCTACCAAGATAAGACCAAGAAAGAAAAAAAGGTTCCCCCCGGGATGTGGTGGATAAGTGATGGAAAGTGTTTGCCCTTCCTCCACCCCCCCCCTTGTTTTGGTTTTCGTGAAGACGAGGACGGGGAGGGGGATTGAACGGAAGCGGACGCGACAAAAGCACAAGTCGGTATGCATAAACCAAGTTAACAGAGAAGAAGGAAAGCTTGGCTAAAACTCCTTGAAATTTCCAGTGTTGTAAAACCCGTAGGCGACTCTCACATGCTCCCAACAGTCCCCCAAAACTCCAGTGTCCGGCGCGCGCCTTTCCTTCTTCCGTCCCCGTTCCCCTCCCGTTTCAAACAGAGTCCATCCTTGTTTAGAGAGATGGATAAAACCTGGAAAAACAAAAAAGAGAATCAAAATCAAAAAAAATCAAATCTTCGCCTGCTGAAAAATGCTGCAAGCTTTCCCCCTTGAAAAATACAAACAATAAACTGTTGAGCATCGACATCTGTGTCCGTCTCTCTGTGTGTGTGATAACAAATGGTGGCCTTGCGTGAGATAATGGTGACGGCGGTGACTGGAGGAAAGTGGTCTAGGGCCGAGCCGGGTCGAGTCAGACGCGGGCCATGCCGGCTAGCCACAGAGTAGTCGAGGAGGGATGAGGGATGAGAGGTGAGGGACCGTCGTCGTCGTCCACAGTGCTAGAGGTGTGATAACGAGGGCAGTAGTGGTGGTTGCCCGCCCCTCTCTCTCCCCCCCCTCCGTCTTCTTTCGACCGGGGAGGGCCGTCCTGGCCCGGCACCGCGTTCGGCGTAGCCGCCCGAACAAGGTTGAACAGCCCGCGACGCCGTTTCCCTTCCCACAGCCTGTGTGCGGTGTTCCCTCCTCATCCGCCTGGGACAGTGTTGCAAATGTCGATCCTGTTTGGCCGTCTGTCTTGTTTGTTTCCCACTCCTCGTTTTGAAATTCGATATGCTTGGTTCTCGCCGCTGCGCCGTTGTGTTTATGTTCCCCTTTCCGCAAATGCTGTAATGTATCCCGCGACGCATGGGGGAAAAACTCATCCCCCAAGATGAATAAAAACGCCGCTGTCGAGGTTGCAGGGCCCTGTAAACTTTCCCTTTGAATGATTTTTGGTGTTCTTTTTTTCTTCCTCCCTTTTTTTATTTTGGAGAACAGTCGTCACGGCTTTCCAAGTTTTCGAGTCTCCTCCTCTTGCCCATGCTCAGCCACAAAGCAAGCAGGCCATGTGGGATCAGCGTGGTCGAGACTCTTGGTGTCTCAAAAGTCGGCTTTTTTTTGGTGTTTTGTTTCTTCCTATACCTTCTGTGAGGCTGGCGTGGCGCTATACTCATTCGGAGACGGCGCTGGTCTAGTCAATCAACGCCCCTTTGACGCCCCCTCTCGGAACGCTGCGTGAGTGCGATGCAGCTTGGTCGAAAGGGCTTAGAGTTAGGTCGCTCCACAGCCAAGGGATGCAGCAGCGTTGGTGGTGGTGTTGTTGCGTGGTTGACCGGTGTGGCGGTCCTCAAACACACACCCCCCCTTCTCTCCCCTTTTTATCATCCATCGTTTTTCGAGAGTGCAGTGGGCTGCGTGACGACGTGTGCATCCCTGCCCAACCCATCCCCGTTGAAGAAGGACTCGGGAGAGAGACGGGAGAGAGAGAGAGAGGGGTGGAGAGAGCGATAAGAGGAACCATGGGCGGAAATTCCGACGAGATGGCATCTCTGAACATGCTTGTCCCGAGAGGCCGGAAGAGGGTAATGAGTAACGGCCGCGATAGAATGCGAGATGTGATGGAATAGGCAGCGTGCCGCCGCCCGGATCTGCGCGAGCGCACGCGCCCCTCGAAGGAAATCTCCCTCGTTAGGGAGCTAGAGGCGAACAGGCGTGTTGTTTCGTCTGATCATGCTCTCCCAGACGATGGGCGCTGAAGGCTTGCATTCTCCTATGATGCAACCGTGTCAGTCAATGTTCTGCTTCGAGGTGGGATTAGGTAGAACCGCATCAACCGCCGGCGGAAGGGGTGCAGCCACGGGCCATGGTGAATGGTTGACAGCGAAGTTTGGCTGCCAAATTTGCTGCCCACCACCCATGTCGGTCCCAATTCCAGGTGCTTGGGAGCTGGGTGGAGAGTGGAAGAGGGGGTAGGGGGAGGGGGGAGGGGGGGGGGAGAGAGCACGCGCTCTTCCACAGCAACAGAGAGAGGACATGACAGGCACCCCTGTCCGATCCGTATTGGTGGTAGACGAGACGCTGCCGCGCAAAGAGAACGGGAAATGCAAGAGGCCGGGCTGGCTCCAGGAGTGGGCAATACTGTCTAGGGAAGAAACATACCACAGACTTCATTTCCCCTGTTGAGAGAATGTCAGCTCGTGTTCGCGTTCGCTCTGCCGCGCGCGAGGGTGTGTGAGAGAGAGAGAGAAGGGAGGGAGAAACCAGCTGGCTGGCTTGGTCCCGGGTGATCTGCGTGTAGGTGGGAAGGGGGTGGGAAGGGAGGGAAAAGCAATATGGCTGACGTACCTGTACTCGCAGTGGGTGACATGCGGTGGGCAGCGGCGTTGTGTGCGAGCGTAGAGCGGGCACCAGCGAGACACGATCCAACGGACGTGGTTGCAGCGAAACTCTCTCTAGAGATTGGGGAAACAAAACAAAAGTCAGTCTTTTCTGGCTTCCTCGTCGCCGCGGAGACCCGAGCTCGCGAAACACGCACCTGAGTGTAGTTGCACATGTTTCTCTCCCGAGATGCGGTGCCGTTGGGGGAGGGGAGGAGGACGCAGTAGACGGTATTTGACAGGTCTCCTGGTGTAAGTCGAGGGGGGGGAGCCGAGGAGAGAAGAATAGAGTGAGTGGCGGCGGCGGCGGCGGCGGGAATCCGTGTATGTGGTACAGTTCGGAAGCGAGTAAGTAAGTACGCGGGGAGTGGGTTGACGGCAGGTTGGTCAAAAAGGTATGGGAATACGGGAACACGGGAACGGCTGAACAGAAGTAGGTATCGAAGCAAAGAGCAAGGCTAAGTAAGTAAGGAGAGATCAGGAACGAAGTCGTCGTGAGGCGAGAGACAGATAGAGAGAGATAGAGTGAGAGAGGACGGCGCGGGCAACGTTCTGTATTTGAAAGAAGAGTCGAGTGTTTGTCGAGAGTAGTAGTGTGGTGTGTGGGCTTGGGCAGAACTGAGCGCGGAGGTGGTTGTGGTGCGGCGGTTGCCGTTCTGTATATAGCCCGAGGCTTGGGAGAAGGACTGGAATCGGAGACGGGGTCGTTCGTCAGTGGCACTACGCTCAGGGAACCCAGGCAAAAAAAAAAAAGAAAAAAAAAAGAGAAAGTCCCTGGGGTGATGCAAGGTTTAGGTCCAGAAGTACCGCTACGTCCAAGGTATATGTGAAGTAAACGGCCGGACGTGGGGGGGTATGGCTTGTAGAAGAGGAGAGGGGGGGAGGAGAGTACGGATAGAGGAGAGTAGAGGAGAGAGTGAGAGAGGAGGACTGAGTGGGCAAGACACTGGAGTGAGTGAATGAGTGAGCGACGGTCTGAGTCCCTAGGCTGGGGAGCCACTTGCCAGACCAGACTGGCGGGCGAGCGAGCAAGCATCATGGCCCCAGAATTATGATTGCCCCTTGTTGCTTGCTTGCCGGGCTCCAGAAAGATACCTAGAACCTAGTCTGGCTGGCTATTTTGGCCATTGACAAGACAAGGACGGGGGCGGATCGGGCAGAAAACCAACGTGCGTGTGTACTTGGTAGACGGAGAGAGAGAAAGAGAGAGAGAGAGGGAGGGAGTGTTCAGGCTCTCTTGTTCGTCCTGCAAGTCTGTCTGTCTCTCCTCAGGCTTCGGGTCCGGGCGGAGGGGGTGTGCGCAAGTTTCCGTGCCGTCCGTCTTTTGGGGAGTGTGCTCCAACTCTGACCAGGTAGTGCGGACTAGAGACAGGCCGACTCCTCTCCAAGGCTCTTCCTTTCTGACTCCCCTCCCCTCCTCTCCTTTTTCTGTTACTGCGTACTCTTGGGCCGAGCCACCTCTCGTACGGTGCCGCTGCACAGCACAGGCTCTGCTAGTCGGTCACGTAGTGTAGTGGACATACTATGTAGTGGACGTACTACGTAGTGTACATAGTCAGTAGTGTACGGGGTAAACTGGTCGGCCCATGGCCGAGCCCAAAGCAACCATCGCTTGGCACGGCATGTCACGACATGGGTTGGGAGAACCCTCCTTTCGTTACCTCTTTCATGTCAGTCGCATTTTCCCCAATACGCCGTCCAGAAATGCACTTGACTGGCATTTCGGTACAGACAACAAGCATCAAGGGGGTGGCGGGAGTCGATGGCCAATGGGAGGGTTCTCTGCTTTTTTTTTTGCTCCTTTCACAGTGCTTCCGTATGCCGCGCCGGACAATATGGGGATGGGGCGAGAACGGACGAGAGCCAAACAGACAGCCTCAGCAACTGAACCATGACTTTCACGCCAAACGTAGTACGGTGGCACATCATTGTGGTAGTGCGTGGCTCGCCGTAGGGCAGCCTTTCCTCCCAATTTGGCTCTTGGAACTAGCACCGCGCCAGGGGTCATCCATTTCTGAACGGGACGGTCGCAGAGATGGCGAGACAGGCACTGGCTCGTTCCCGCCCCCCTCGAGCCGCTTGTCGTTCGCCGGGTTTCATTCGATCAAGTTGCCAAATTGAGGAAGAAGGGCGACGCAGCCCGAATTACAGCAGCAATGCTGCAATCTAGGTGACGGCGATCCCTGGGCCCGCCTCGGTAGCAGTGCTACCGTGTAGACCAGTCCAGTCCAGAAAGAGCTTGCGTAGAGGAAAGAGAGTTTTCTTTTAGATGCGAAGCTAACCCAGTTGGGGGGGCGAGGGCAGCTGGACGTAGCTACGTTGTCTAGCCGTCATGCCGCAGCTCTATTCAAGACTGTTGCCTCTCTGGCGTACTCGCCAAACACCAGCCAATAATTGGGCTTTGCGAGCACATGACTTTCGAGCTTGCCGCAGGGGGGGGTCGTCCAAGAAGCAGAGATCGTGCATGCCACCAAGGGTTTCTGCCAGGGGACCCAGTCCAAGGGGTGGTTTTTGCGAGTGCCTCCCACCTTACGCGGTAGAAGCTGAGAAACGGGACAAGTCTAAGGAGGGGGAGTAGGAGCTGGCTCCGGAAGGGGGGGGGAAAGGGGAGCAAGACTACTAGTATGAGGAAAACCCAAGGGGGAAATTGCTAGTGAGAGACAAGCACTTGCGCCTGAGCCATTCTCTCACACTATTCCCAAGGACTACACGTGTACGTACTGACCGGGGCCCGGGTGTACGCCACCAGGACCCCCCCCCCCAGCAGGGGGTTAGGTCAAGAGCCGAAGGCCAAGCAAGGGGGACAGTTGTGCATGGCCCTGCTCATCGTGCATGTGTGGGTAGAAGACTGTAGTTGACGGTACGTACTACTACATTGTTCACTCCCCGCGTTCGCGTCAAGGGAGACGCGATGAAGATGAAGAAGGAAGAGGAAGGAAAAGAGATGATCGGTTGTGGGGGCAAGGGTCTTCAGAACAGTGTATCAGTACTATGAACAGATACAGAGTACTCACTCTGTTCTGTGTCCGTACACCACTTCGCACATGGTGTATAAGTGCGTGCAGACATGGACCAATGCTGGCTACGCAGTCAATCACAAACGGGCGTATTGCTGGCTGGCTGGCTGGCTGGCTGGCTGGCTGGCTGCCCTGGAGTAAGTTCGGACAGATATCCGTAGACGATGCCCCTTTGCCAAACGTTCTCGGTGTCCCCCCCCCCCCCGCGCGTTGCCTGAGTCACGCCAGCATCTTCCGTGGATGTAATAAGAAGCAGGAGTCACCTCAAACGAGCATCCTGGTCTGGTCTTTTTTCTGTTTTGCCCAGAGCCACCTGGGAAGTAGTACTGTGTACGCATACTCCCATGCTCCCATGCTCCCCGTGCTACACGACGGACGGACGACTCATGGAAAGGAGAGGGGGAGGAGGGCTATGGCCGTCTCGCTCCGGGATGTCCCAGAAAGCCTTTGTTCCTCTCGCCGGGCCGGCAGCAGCCCCGAGAAACGGCCCGGGGGCCTTGGCCGAGGTGCAATAAATTCTCCGGCAACTGTAACTCAAACGGCGGGAGAATCAATGCGGTCGTGTGCATCTGTTTTAAACCCCAAGGGCTCGATCTCGCATCCATCGTATGCAAATGGTGCATACCAGAAACCAGGAAGGGTCGGCGGCTCATGCACGCCTCTCGCGCGTCCACATCTGCGTCTCGCAGGGCCCCGGTAGGCTGGTAGGTATAATGCCTCGCCAGTCTCATCGTCCAGTGCTGCTCGTCACTGTGCAACGGACTGCGTAGTACATCGTCGGGCACCGATGAGGGGGGGCGAGACAGATTGAGACTCGAGAGAACGGAGATGGATACACGGGCACGTGGCCCAGCCCTTGTCCTGCGGGGATTTGCCGGGCAGTCAGTTATTAGTCAACTTACCCAAGTCAACTTACCCAAGTCAAGGCGAAACGACTGAGAGAGCCAGCAGTTGACCAGGTCGTCTGTGGTCGTCCTCTCCTCTCCCCCTCCGTCGATTTGCTCTCAAGGTGCCGGCGCTAGTGGCTCTGTTTTGGTGCATCTATACAGCATCCTAGTCAACTCGATACTACCTCCCCGAGCCATGGACACCACACTCCCAGCACACCCAGCATGATCTCCCGAATATATTGATAGATTCGTTGACCAGGTCACCGCTTTTTCTGCACCTGACGACATCTCCTGGGGGGGGGGGGACTGCACGCCCGTTGACGAGCTGGGCCACCCTTGAAGAGTCACCTTAAAGGCAATCTTATCCATTACTCCCTCCTCCCACGCCTGCCAACCGTTGCCGTTTTTCTTTCACTAACACTATCCGTAAGTGATGCCATATCCACTTGCTGTGGGAACCATACGAAGCCGCTAGCCGTCGCCGTTCACCGTTGTCTCTCACTCTCGTGGGGGCGTTCCCAATCCGCTTTGCCTTTCGTTAGTCTTTGCAACGTTCAGCCGTTGCACTCTACCAACTGACATTCGCCCCACGCGGATATCCCATCACTACATGCAAGTGTCGTCTACGGTGACGGATGACAACGGACAAAGGTCGTGTATACTATAGCAATTCACTAACTGCTATATGACGGTCCCATCGCCACCTCTCAGCGGCCCAGCCCATTCTGTCAGCTACCCCGGGTGGCTTGCCGTCCGGCCCCGTACTGGTAGCATTGCGGATGGGTGGTCGTTGCGCATCCGTACACCACCTCGTCTACAGCAAGGAAGGTAATAGTTCAACGTCGGGCTCATCATGGGTCCGCCTCATCGACGACCTTAACAAGAGTTTGACCCACCGATGTCGTGAACCCAAGCGAAAGAAGGCTCAGATACGCCTGTTCTTCACCCAAAGAGAGGTCTCACTTGGCTCATGGACTCTCATCTGGACTCTTCGACTCACTCTCCCCCCTGCTTGACTCAGCAAGCCTGCGGTCGGTATTCGTAGACACCGGCTTTGATGAAGGGTTAGATCCGGTCGTCCCATGTTGCATCCCATACCTAGACGAGCCGTGCGTCGCCTGTCGAGACGCTGCAAGGGAAATTCGTACCGAGCAGACCACCCCCCTCCCCCATTTCGCAACCCTGGCGATTCTGGACCTCGTCTTCCATCCTTTTGAGTTTACTCGGCAATCTCGCCGCCGCTGCGAGCAACAAGACGCAAAGTATCTGAGCTTGCATGGCCATGTCCATAGGGCCGCATTCCTTGTGTCGGACAAGGCCGACGGGTTACCGCTTTCGTTCGCAGCCGGTGCTGGCGCCGGCGGGCCCCTCGAGGGGGGGTTGACCGCTCTGCTGCTATCCCCCCTGCCATCGTGTCTTGTCCGATGTGTTTTGTTTCGTTGTAGGTCGGACGCTCCCGCCATATCCCGCCCGATACGGCTGACGGTGCTGTCTCTGCTGCAACGCTGCATCTCTGAGTGGAACCGTCGGGCGGCCGTCGAAGGCCATCGGCTGGTGTACTTGCGCAGTGTACCTAGGCGCTCTGCCGCGCATCGTCCAATACATCTATCGCGATCGGCGGGCGGTGCTTCCACGTGAGACGTAGGTCTCACTGCGACCTGGGTGCGTTTGTTATGGCTAGCAGCGTACTCTGTTGACGAGGCCTGCAAGTTCATCTCTTTCTCCCCGTATGTCAGTCTGCGCTTTGATGGTGGACTTCGGATCGGCTTTCCCTTTTTTTACAAATAAATCGACAGGCGGAGACGAACAACTTGAGGAACACGCGAGCACATCAGACAGGAGGAGAGGGCAGGCATGCTCCTCTTGCGTGTCGGACAATAACTGACTCCTGTCGTTCCCGATGATGTGACGCCCTCGCGCCATCCCGACATTCTGGACCAAAGCAATGACCGCAATCAAGCAGCCCTCGATCTCTCTCCAGCGCTCATACCAAGCCCACGTCGTATCGTATGTAACGACACCAAACGTTTTTTTTCTTTTTCTTTTTCTCCTTTGCCCGAGTCAAACGAGGGAAAATAGAGGTAGCAGGCCGCCAAAACCTATCGTCCTCTTCCCTCACCCCTGGCCCTGGACCCTTTGAACTTTTCGAGGGTTCTGCGGTGCGGGCGTCTTGCAAATCCTCTTGGCCACAAAGAGACGGCGATTGCCATCGTCCTGCTCCACACCGGTCAAGCTGTGTCCAGGGGGGCTCTGGTCTCGCTAAGCGTTGTCGTGAGACCGTCATAGGGGCCACAGGTCGTGATATGGAGCTCCGGCGAGTCAGGCGAACCCTTGCGTCTGAAGAATTGGCATCCTGAATGGTGGGTTTCTAGCTGGCTTCTAGAGCATGGGGAGGAGGGGGAGGGGGCTTCAGGAACTATCCGTAGGTCGACGGCAATTGTTTTCAAATCATTCCCTGTCCGCCCCCCCTCCTCACGGGTCTATTCTGGAATGGGACACAGAAGCAGAGATCTCTGCGCCCAACGCGGGACGGGGAGGGTGGCTTCCTAAGAGTTGGCCGATGAGATATCAATCTAATCTCTGACGGGTTCGGGACACAATCCTGCAGCACGTCTGTCCGCTCGAGAGTGAAGTGACCTCTCGCTCATCATGTACGGCGTCCTCTTGTCAACAGCTCCTCCCCTTATAGCGGTGAAGCCCGCGTGGTACTTGACTGTTCGATTACGCACCTTCGGCGCCGGGGAAACGAATGATCGTGGTGCTTCTGGGTGGTGTGTACTGTAATTGCAACCTGCCGGCCCTACCTTACTCATGGAGCAGCGCCATGAAATCATGAACGGCCGTTCCGTCCCTTTGGAAAAAGACAAAGTTTTTTTCTCGACAGCGTCAGGGTTAGGAAGAGAACAGGGAGAGAAGCACCCATCATTGCCTCCATGTCATGCGCCTCGTGGACTCAATACCGGGTGAGCGTTCCGCCTGCTGCCAGTCTAACCAAAGAACATGATGAAAACCCAACAGCTCGGCTCAGTGTGGCACTCATGGCCGGCGCCTGTACGATTAATGCCAGGCCGTCGAAGGGCTGAGCCAATCAGCTCGAGCCCCGGCCGGCCGTCTCGGCGTTCCCAATGGCATGGATCCGGAATCTGATTCGTGAGATGGGTTGCAGGCGATATTTCCGATATGGGCATCTCTCCCTGGGCGGCTTTCATTTAAAGGCACAGCAAGGCCCCATTCTGGCCCCGTCGCTGTAACGTAAAATGGCTAGCCACGACATTGCCTTCATCTCGATTCTCCTTCTGGCTGGGAGGGGGGGCGCCACGACGCAACTGCAATGAAGGGTGATACGGTCGATCGTGGTGCAATGTGCGTCAACGGGCCATCTCGAGGCCCCCCCGGCCTTTGGGACATGGAATCTTATGTGCACGCTTTTCCCCAGAGGCAGAAACGGAGCTGTTGTTGTTGATGTAGCCCTGGTATCATCCTGATTTCGCGTTGACGATGTAACCCGCTGGGGGCTAACCCGATGTTCTTTCGCAATGGCTTCTTCATTTGGGCATAAGCGGTTAACGGAATGCGACGGCGGCTCGAAGTGCGAAATTGACGGCATCGAGAGCTCTCCCGAGCTCCCGTCGACTGACTCATTGCCTCGCATGCGGAAAAGCAGGCTTGGCTTCTTGCTACGAGTGGCCTCCCGTGCCAACGCGTTGGGTTGCCCCCGTATGGGTTCCGTCCGTCCGTCCCACCGCACCGCCCACGCCCGTTTGGCTGCACGGGATACTTGCGGCATCGCCTGGGTTTATTGCCCCAGGTTTGCCATTCTGCTGGAAAGATACGTCTTCTGCCGACAGGCTCCTGAAACCCGCCCTCTCGTACCGAGCCCAGAAGGGAGTAGAAGCGGAGCCCTCCGGAGGGGGCGCTCTGTCCGTTGATTTGTGGTTGATCCTCAACAGGCATCTGACGGGATCACTTGCTCCAGCAGCAAGCTTGATTGGGTGGATGGAAGGCATTTTACCGAGATCATCTTTCATTGTTCGTGATGTTGCCTGGACTGGCCCTATTGAGGAACAGCAGAGGTTTCCTAAGTCGAATCAACTGCGAAATCCTGCCAAGTTAACAGCCATGTAGAGACAGGCCACTAAAGGCTTGGCAGAACCGGACAGCTGCTGCTTTGGAGGAGAACATTAGGAGAGGAGTTTACCAGTACAGGTTGTCCAGGGGAACGTGAAATATCTGTGTGATCTGCTGGGTAGTTGTCTGAGATCTTGGGGCAAGCTGTTTGCAGCACGATGTACCGAGGCTCAGTACGGCATTGGGAAACCCTCGATTGCCCTCGACAACGCCTCCACCGTGTTTTGCCGGCTCGTGGAACTGACCCACGCTGCCATTCCCTCGGGTCTCTACCCCATTCGAAGCGGAGGCGTTGCTGATGGGCATCTACGCTGTGCACGTGAACCTCCGACCCGGGAATATGTCGAGCTTCATCTAGCTTGCTCGACGCCGATCGCGGTGGATTGTTCCTGAGCATGTTTTTCTTCGCTGTCGCGCGGCGACTCGGGCGGAGACGATGGAACCCGGAGGGCTGGATGGGCGTTGATGCCCAACGCCTTCGCCCGGTGGAGGAGAATTAGAAAATCAGGGGACGCTCCAAGATTAGCAGACCCGTTTTGGAGGCGAAACCGATGTATTCTGTAGCAGATCCAGCAAGGTCTCACGGAAGGTGGGCAACGAAGAGAAACCCCTGGCTAGTAGTGGACACGACAGCCCATATTATATGGGTGCTCTATTGGGGCGTACACCATGAAAAGATGGCAGCCTTTAAGATCGTAGATGAGCTGTACGAGCCTCCCTTGCGTTATCGTATCGGAGTATGCTAAAGAAGAGCCTTTGGGTATTTGAAGAAACCATGTCCCGAATTGGCGGTACTAAGATACTGACTCGATGCCGGTAGATTATTGCGTTGCATGGGGCTCTTTGGCAAGATTGGTGGCGTCTCCGGTGTCCCACACAACGCTGCAAAGGATGAATAGGCTTTAATTATCTAATCCAACTATGTAGAGGTTTTTGTCACGATAACCTCATATGCTACTATCATTGTTATGCATTACTCGCACTCTGTAACCGGATTCGTACATGCCATCTCACGCCATCATAAATAGCGTTTCGCTCAATACTCGCACAACTCGCCTTCATATAGGAGCTCTGCTTTCGCAACTCTATGTTCGTAAAATTAAGCCTTCCTTGATCCTAATCCTATATGTCCTGCAGTGTGCTCTAACTCGTGGCAGTTTTCTAGTCGCTCTCAGGGGTTAGCGGCGCTGGGCATAGACCATAAGCCATATCTGCACGACACGAATTGCGGACGTGTCGAGACAGGCGTCTGGAACATATTGCATAACAAAAGATCGTCCGACGCCGAGGTCCAAAAGTACAGAGTGAATGCCGAGCAAGACTGTATGAGTTTCGAAGGCGTTTGACTTGGAATATACATTGAGGTGCCAAAACGGTTGGGTCGGGACAACATCTACTGGTTAAGAGCGCCACAGAAGCTTCTTGCTGGAAAGAAGCCATCCGCCAACGAACATTGTTATGATAGAACTTTAGCAAGTGCAAGATCTTACGTTCAACTACCTAATTCGTCGGCCTTTGAAGAAGGTGACGTTGTGTAACTCGGAAACCTGTATTCACATAGAGAGAGAGCACTGGGCGCAAAGGTGAGAAAGGAAGTATCATGCCGAGTTGGTAGGATTAGTTATGGGTAACATACTGAATTATGTGCGGTTCTACATTATAGCAGTAACTAGTGGTATGTTTCGACTGAAGCTGCGGTAGCTGCCAAGGCTGAAGCTTCTTGGCTGAGATTGACGTTTGTTCTTTGCTTTGAATCACGACTTGTGAAACATGACAGCCTAGTATCCTGTGGCCTCTAGTTGCACTACTGATTCAAATCTTATGATATTTGACAAATTTTGCGTTCTGGATCAGTGGTTTGAACTATAGAGGTTTAACAGGTTCTGCAAAGGGCATCAACTAGGCTTGTAAATGTCTTCCATCTCTTCAACAGTTTGGTATGCATGTCTGGGAGATATATGAGAAGCTCAACGCGGAAATCAAGCATGGACTCTGGAGCCTGAGTGCCCTTCAACACATGGACTGGAATAATCTCAAGTTGATTTCCAAGTCTTGAACCACGGCAATCAAATGATGTTCGGCTACACTTGGATTGATTGCGATCCCTTGCGGCATATAAGAAGGGGGAAGAACGATATAAAACTCCCACTGGCCAAGTGAAGGAGCTCCAAGGGGGTAAAAAAAGACGTGGAGTTAGTTGAGCGTGATTACATTGTGACTATTGAGTTTCTCGCCTGCTGCAAATACTAGGCGTTTCCCTTAGGACTTTTTCACTGTTCTCCGTAGTGTCCTTCTCGTGTTACTCTTACTGCTTAAATAGCAGATGAAAAGAGGTAAAGAAGGCAAGAGGGTACTTGATTCATTGTGCGATGCAAGTGTAAGGCTTGAATGCGTTGAGGAGATCTTCTTCAGTGGCTATTTGTTAGATATCCATAGAACTAATGGTGTAGTCATTTTACTCTGGGTAGTGCTTACTTAAAGGCTGATTATTGGAATGTTGCTACCTTAATCATCGTTCAGCTGCTAGCCATGAACTACTGTGCCCCAATGTTGCAGGGCTATAAGACGCCAAACGGGCAGAATATGCAAGCAGTCGGACATATGCATCCAGCCTTAGACCCTGCTAGGAAGGCATTGATACAATAACGGGTTGCTGGGCAGTAAGCACTTGTCCAAGCCCGCGTGGCGTCACAGCGCGTTGCATGAGCAAAATTAGAAACTCCAGTCCCTGGTTCGAACAATGTCGAATGTTGAGATGTGATAATATTCATCAATAGACTATCGTTTGGGACGAGTGAGGCTTGGCCCGGTCACCACCGAACAACTTCCTCTTGAGAAACCCACTTGCCGTCCTGAAAAAGTTTAGATCCTACGGTGGCTTGGGTTTGCCGGTCATTGAAGATGATGTATCGACTGCGAACTAGGTTCCACACCTCCTCGGGGTCGGTAAGCTGTAACGCATACGCATCCTCCGTCTTCCTTGCCCACTGGATAAGAGCCAAGGCTGCACGGCTGTCCCAAAGCCCGTCAACCCGATGCTTTACTCGACGCAATGTTTCTTCAGCTGACACGCGGATTTCAGCATTACGGCATTTATTGGCTACCACTGTAATCCGATGGTTAGATCAATCTCCAGAGAAGTGGTAGATAGCCGGCGCAAAGAACCAAGTACATACCAAAAAGAGGAAGGACAACGCCGGATATGCTTAATGGCGTGGCTCGGTACGCTTGGTCTGGTGAGTCTACTATAGTGGTCGCCAGATCCACTATGTCTCTGAACCTTGGCTCCATCTCTCGCAGGCTTTGGTAATCGCAATAATGTGAAGTATAGACAAAGATATACGTATTGTTCCACTGTATTTTTAGTGATGTCATGAGTGTGGTCTTTCTAGACGTGTCACATCTTGGGTATTGCTCTCTCCTCAACAAGGGTAGAAACGCGGCGGACCAGTCGTCGAGGATTTCTAGGAAGCGTAGTTGTTCTTCTCGCCATTTGTTGTTTGAGACTGTACCATTGCCTTCTCCAGAGGGATGTTGACGTAAGCCCGGGGCAAAAAGACAGACAAAAATGGCGTTCTGGACAAGATCCAACCACCTGACGGCTTCCTGTACGTTGTCAAAGATGCGAGGAACAATAGACTTGAGGACCATCGATCGCTCGGCCCTGGCCTGGGTGCGTATCACCTTGCGCTTCTGAAGTGGACGTTTTGGTGCAAGATGGACGTAGGAGACCGAGCTGCACTTTTGGAATAGATGTATCATCGAGTCGTCGATAACGTACGGAGCGGGCGAGACGGCGCACAAATCCAAGTCGACGCCCTTCGTTTTGAACCCCAGAAACTGCCGAAGAATTTCCAACCCATATTGAATATGAATATGGACAGACTGGGGCCTCCCATCTAGCAGATCGAAGCAGAAAAAGAGAATGCAACACCGGAGAATGGTGCTAATGGTACTTTCGGTGATGGGCATGGCGGACACGGCGCGTAATGAGCGGCCGTATCTCAACAAAGCTGTTTGATAATGCGGGTTCGACTTTAACTGATCATCGGGAATTAAGTTGTTGTGCTGGCCGAGCGCGTACTTCATACCCCCTAGAGCTAGAATAATCTCCCGTAAAGTGCCGTTTTGGAATGCTAACTGAGTAGCTGTGATGGAGAAGGTGTCGAAAACATCATCGACGCCAAAGTCTTGGGTTGTCGAGTGCCAGGTTTCGAAATGAACCCTTTCGCTATCCGATCGAAACGGTGAAATGCTTGGATTTGGCGTAGGAGAGCGCACGTTGGTAGCTGGAAGCAAGAGACGCTTTGCCGCAAGTTGCACTTGGGAGTTCCTCTTGTCGTAACCGCCACACGGGACTTTCAGCTTGAGGCAGCGGGCACAAACCGGCCGGGTCTCGTCGCACTTTACATGCCTCTGTCTGTTCGACGCAAGTATCAGGACCTCCTCCTAGGCAGAATGGACCGCGAAGAAGAGTCACCATGACTCTCGAGGACTCACTTGCCTAGTATTCCACTTATCAGTGTCGTGGTTCATGTGATATTCACCCTGCAATAGTGGCATAGCGAGGCACTCACATGTGTTACATCCAGTACGAACTTTCGCGTTCGCTTTCCGCGTTACCGGTCGGCGCGGTTCCGATAGCGACCCAACTCGTATGGAAAACCGATTCAGGTATTGTTTCTCCATGTTTCGAAGATGGTATCGAGTTGCTTTTACGACGCAATCGGCTTTTTGGCAAAGCGTCGCGCGAAATGACGAACTAGGCAAATTGAACGGCGGTCACTGTGTCTGAGGAAGATTTGGAGAGAAACAGACAACATGTATGCGTGGCTGATTTTAGGGCTGATTGAGCTTCGGTCCCTGGAAATGGTCTCCATCTCAGCCGTCAGCTCAGACGTCTTTTTCAGCTGTCAATTGTTCCCAATCACAGACTATGATTTAGCAGACTAGTCCCTTTCAGAGCAGGGGAAGCCCTCCCTACTACTATGTACAAGATGACGTCCAAGGTGTAAGCTTCAGGGGGCTGGGCAGTCGTTCGAGCCAGGGTCCCTTGTAACTTGGGACGGCCCAGACTGTTCCGCATCCCTGCTCGGAACCTGATTTGATGTCCATTCAATTGAGCTTCTCTTCGGACTGGAGAGGTTGTATATGCACCCGGTTCTGTAGCCCGAGGCCGGTCCACGATTGTCTTATTTCTATCACCATTTATAGTATCATGCACTCGTGTTGCAAGCCTGTGCTGAAGACGCCGTCCCAATCTTTTGCAACCTCCATATCGTACACGAACGCAAACACGTGCAAGCATCGACATCTAGCCCCTATTCCAATTGGATGATTCGAGACCGATTCAACCCGCGGATTCTCTACCGCCTTATTGGCTACTATCCGAAGTACGTGGAAGACAAATCACCGCACTGAAACACGTTCACGAAACCGAGGCCACCCAACTTACACCAGCTCTTACCTGTTTGAGCTATCGGGAGAGGCCCTTTCAACTTTGGGACTTTAGTCATGCTCGAGAAGATAGTTTTGGGGACTGATAAGCTATAAAAACATCACTACATGGGCCGCAGCTACAGCTCAGGGTTGTGACAAGGAGTACCAGTTCAGCTGTGATAAACAGATAAAATGTATGATATACGGTAGCTAAAGTACGAGAAATGCTTGTGTTCGCAACGTCCAGCCTCTGGCAGACCTGATTTGCCCTCTCCGTCCCCTTGGATTCCTCCCCCTCGGACAGGTGCATACAGCCTGGAGCATGACCGACATCTAGGAACATAGATGATAGACACTTAGTACTTTGTACCCCAGAAGATCAGCCAAGCACGAATAACCGACTAGTGTTGCGTGTCAAACTTCAAGTGGAAATGAAGAGAAAGTCAAAGTCAGAGTCAAACATGATCATAAGATCTTGTATGACTGGAATCGGCGGCCTGAATCATATTCACCAGAAGTCGCACTTGACGCAGCCAATCTTGTCGTTCCAACCGAAGCTTGTAATGTCGCGAAGGCCGGGATACGTAATGTCAAGGGCAGGGGTACCGTTCTCGTTCCAGCACCCATTGGCGTCGAAGTGACTGAGCGATGTCAGTTATCACAAATCATTAACTTCAAGGGAGACACAGGGGCTTGCAGTGAGGTTGCATGGAAAGGGGCAAGGTAGGGGCCGGAAACTACTTACTCCCAAGCCCAGCAGCCGGCGCCCCAGTCACCTCCGATGCTAGAGATGCGGTTGTTCAAGCTCAGGCCCTCAATGTTGAACCACTGTCCGTTTTGGACGGCGTACGCGGAGCAAGGCTCCACGAAGCCGACGTTGTCACAGGCCCAAATGTGGCCGGGATTCTGGCGCTTCAGCTTGTCCGCGTCGCTTCGAAGGTCAATGACTGTCTTGTTGGTGACATCGATGCCGTATAGAGTGGCGAGATCGATGTGGCGGGCAGACAAGCCGGCGGCGGGCGCGACGGGAGTGGCGAGTACGGCCGGGGTGACAGCCGCGAGGACTATGGCAATTTTGGAAAACATGATGTTTATGAAAAGAGAAGAGTGTTGCGCGGGGTCTGGTAAGGACTTTTCTGTTATCTTGAATGTGTACTAGGAAGATAGAATGAGATGGTTTGATGTTCCAGGGAGGCGCAGAAAAAGAGATAACTTGAGCGGCGGCCACGGTCATATTTATAGAAGATAGTCTTCCTTCAAGCAAGCCGCAAGCTGTTTGAGAATCACTTTGACTTCACGACTATGAAGCATGCTATTGCCGCATCTAGTTAAGCCCAGAAGCAATGGCGAATAGTATCAAGCGAGTTGAGGCGACTCAGGCGAGGGCTAGAGCTGGTGATTCTTGGCAAGGACCTCTAAGCGGTATTTCGCAGCAGAGGCCGACAACTCCACCAGTAGTAGAACTGGAGCCGCTGAGCTGAGTAGCAGCAGCTTGTTTGTCAGGCGTTACTCAACTTACATTCATGATGGAAGAAAAGATTAGAGTCCGCCAAAGGCCAGGGTCAAGTCGGTCAGCGTTGTCAACTCTGGAGATGAAAACGGTAATATCGTACTATTAGCCAGTCACGAAGTTTATATTTTAGTCACAGTCCTACAGACACTAGTATACGCCGACCACCAGCCATTGAGCCGGGAAGACAACCGCGAACTCTGGAGCTCATTAATCCACGCAACTCCTTTGCTGGTGGAGGGCTCTTCCCGACCAGCGTTACAATGGCCGTTTTGCTGTTCTTTTCAATGCCGACTGCTCAACAGACAGAGAACTCGATGATAGGCCCAACAGTACGACTTCTCCAGAAGAAGAAGGTGGGGAAAGAAAGCCATCATTGTGGCTGATGGTCTAGATCATATCATCGCAGGCATCTACTCTCTGTCAGCGATCCTCGAAAAGGGGGTGGCCTATAATAACCTACCCTGAGCATATGTGAGTTAAACTTTCGCCTATCCTTCAACCAGACTACCGGGAGTCTCCATTAAGGCCTCTGCACTTGCAACACCTTCCTTTCTACGTGTACTCTTAGTCAACTACTACATGAGCTAAGCTGCAAGACGCCCATCTTGACATTGTCCAATATGACCATACCTCTTCCCATCCTCCGCCCTTAGTAAGAACCATCGGGCAGATATTCTCCTCTCCCTCAATGAACCTGCCAAGCCCTTGGGGTTCGATGCTGACGCTCGCTCGCTTAGTAGCTTCATGGTTGCCTAAAAGTTGGACCCATACGACATTTCCTATTCGCGGATAGTAAAAATAGCCGGTAGCTTGACTCTTAACTACTAAATATAATGGCTTGCATTTTGAGGTTCGGCAAGCACTAATATTCTAGGCTTCTCGTTTAGCCCGGAAGGGATCTTGTTTTTGCGCAGTCATTTCCATTCTGATGGAACCATATACAAGTACTTTCCCACGACCCAATGTCGGCATGGACTAAAACGCATTGTGGCTTGCCGGTAACGCGAGAAAAACCGTATGCCAGAGACACGTCAACCGTCTCACAATCTCGTCAGCTTGGTGCTTTTCGTATGGTGGAAGCACTATAACTGAGCTGAGATTCGTTTGTTGCATGTTACTTGTGGAGGACAAGTGATCACACTCGAAAATCTGATGCCTGCCAAATAGGCTGGAGTAGCTACGAGTAGCCCCGTCCGACGTGATCTCTCTAACCAGGTTTTCCATCTTCAACATGAGGCCAACTCGATAAGCCACGGTGTCTCAAAAACTCAACAAAATGATCGAGAGGCCGGAAGCTTTTCGACTAGGTCTGAATATCACGGACCAAAGACTATGTCGCGAGCATTGGGGTAATTACTATCTCGTAGTGGCTTTGTCTACTGCTGGAGTACTTTCCATATATCCTTCCATAAATAATGCGGTAGCATATGCCATTTCGATATCGCGTTGCTGTCGGTGGCATTTACTGATTTGGCAGAGAAGATGAGAGACGGGAGCTCGACCGCCTTGGACCTGTTGCAATTGCGACATAGGTGCGAGAGGCTAGGAAAAAGCAGTTCAATACATGCTTTTTGAACAACTAGTGCCCGTTATCGTCCAAACCCCCGCCAGACTGCTTCATATGCATGCGTAGCGTGGAGTGAATGCTTCCGGGAACGGAGAATCCGTCAGACTCCGGAACGCCGCCGGACACGCCATTTCCAGTGCCGATAACCGAGGACGCGTATGTTCTTGCCGTCACGCCCGTATGCCAGCCGCGACTCATTGGAGAATTGTACGCTAATCCGCTATTTGCTCTCGTCATCTCAACAACGTCTCGGTTGGCGGCACTCCTCAGCCCTACCCAGTTTTGTGATTGGGGGGGGGGGGGGGGCTTGGAAAGGCTTGATTTTAGCCGCTAGGATGTCAGACGAACCTGCTTTTCTGATCAAATGCTCTCTCCATTACAAATCGAGTCCAGTGTTATATAGCATGCGGTCTCAGCGCCACGCAGCACCAGCCATGGACGCCGATGATATTGAAGGGACTTACTCATCATTCACACATGCTGAAGCGCGCCATCGCGGAACGATTACTCATCTTGGAATATATAAGTGCATACGAGTCCCAGGGGAAAGGGGGCCTCTGAGGTTTGGGAATCTGGTCTGCCAGCCAAGAAATAGATGACTGGCGGTGTTAACCAGTCTCACTCTCGTCCTCAACCCCTCCAAACCCTGAACACGACAAGTTTACCACAATGCACGCGGCCTTGGTCAACTCCTGGGGTTCTCCCCCAACCTACACAACCACCGACGACCTTCCGCCCCCCTCTCCCACCCAGATCCGTCTGCGCGTCCTCGCAGCCGGCGTCCACCGCCTCGTCCTATCCCGCGCCGCCGGCACGCACTACACCTCGACAACGCTGCCGCACCTCCCCGGCGCCGACGGCGTGGGCGAAGACCCGGCCACGGGCCAGCGCTACTACTTCACCGCCATCATGACGGGATCCTTTGCGGAGTTCGTCAACATCGAGCGCGGCCTCGTCACGCCGCTGCCAGAGACCGCCGACCCCGTCGCGGTCGCCGCGTTCACGAACCCCGTCATGAGCAGCTGGATGGCATTCGCCGCGCGTACGGGCCCCCTGAAGCCCGGGTTTTCCGTCGCGATCCTGGGCGTCACGAGTGCGAGCGGGCGAGTCGCGGTGGACGTCGCCCGCGCAAAGGGCGCGGGACGCGTAGTGGGGATCGCGAGGAACGCCGCCGCGATGGCGGAGGTGGCGCTCGACGAGCGGATCGTTCTCGCGGGCGGGGAGACGGACTGGTCGAAGCTGGGGGAGGTGGACGTCGTGCTGGACTATGTCTACGGGCCTTCCGCCGTCGATCTGCTCCAGGCGTTGCCCAAGTCTGAGAGGGAAGTGCAGTATGTCCACATCGGCTCCGTGTCGCGTGAAGAAGATGTCAGTCTCCCGGGAGCCATCTTGCGAGGGAAGAGAGTCGCAATTCGTGGTGCTGGTCCGGGGAGCTGGACGATGACAGAGTATGCAAAGGAGCTTGAGGGGATAGTGAGTGTGAGCTCGGGATTGAAGGCGAAGGATGTCACGGTTTTTGGGTTCAAAGATGTTGAGAAAGGATGGAAAGAAGCTGGAGGGAAGAAGAGGGTGGTTTTTGTCAGTGAAGACCTGTTGAGCTCCTGGAGTGAGTTGGGCAAGCGAAACAGTAGGAATTCGATGCTTGAATTGGGCAACATCGCTTCATCGGGCTTGTATTGTTACTTCGAGTACCAAGTCTCTAGCATCGCCCCCGAAAGCTGCTGCTGTAGTTGCTCATCATCCCTGAAGTAAGCTCACGCCCGGTTAACCACCCTGCTTCTTTGCTCGGCACTCGTCGGCTTACAAGGTTCACGATGAGTTTCCCAAATTCAGATTGTGTTTGTAAAGACCACTGATCTGTTTCCAAGTTGCTAGCCAACCGCCTTCAAACAATATCACACTATACAACCAAATCAGCAACTCGATACCCGGGTGCATTACCTTCTGAGCAAGATCACTCACGAGTAAACCACGGCGCACCAACAGTCTGCGCGACAGCCTGCGCGACAAGCTTCTGGATCTGCACGGCCGGGTGGTAGTCGTTGAACCACAGGCAGCTGACACCGTTCTCGTTGTAGCAGGTAGCGTCGGGGGCGCCGTATGCCGCAGGGTTGCTGATGGCCTTGTTGAAGGCGGGAGCGGTGTCGACGATCCACGACGTGACGCCCGCGTTCTTGACCTTGAAGGCGGCGAGGTTGCTAACGATGAGTTCGTTGTACTGCTTGATGGCGGCAGAGAGCTGACCGCCGGCGTCGGCGCCGTTGGAAAGCATGAGAAGGGTCTTCTGGGTTGCTGCACACGCACTCGTGTCAGCGTTGTTACTCTGGATCAAATCGTCGGTTGGTTCATAGGGGAGTAAAGGGTACACCCACGCGGCACGCTGAGGAGGACAAATTTCCTCACGCCGGCATTGTACAAGATCTGCAACTGGTCAAAGTACCTCCCGAGGACCTGCACGAGCAGCGCCTCGCGGTTCGACGCCCACGCCGCGTTCCCGACGTCGTTGACGCCCATCCACACGCCTACGAGGGTGTTGTCCGCTGTCCAAGGTGCCCAGGTCGGCTTCGACGCCAGGCTCCGCGAGAACTCAGAGACCTGGTCGATGAAGCTGAGCACGGTGGGCGCGTAGGGCGCGATGAGGCTCGCGTCGGTGGTGGCGCCGCCGTAGGCGAGGTTGTACGAGTACGTCAGCGAGGTGTTGTACTGCGCCAGTAAGAAGCCGATCCAGTTGAGCCCGCCGCTCGTGGTCCAGCCGGGGAGGGTCGGGTTGCCGAGCGGGTTTTGGGGGCTAGGCTTTGCCGAGTTGATGTCGAAGCCCGTTTGGGAGTAGGAGTCTCCGCTATGAGTTGTGTTAGCATTCCGCTTGGTGGTAGTTCACGATGAGAGCGGGAATGAACTTACAAGGTGATGAAGTACTTTGGCACAGACGGGATCGGCGTCGAGGTAGAAGTCGACGTTGGGGGGCGGGAAGACGAGGTCGGGGGCACGGTCACGGTGGTTGTCGAGGAGGCACGGCTTGTGGTCGAGGCCGGCACGCTGGAGGACTTGGTCGAGGACGCCCCCGGAGCGGTTCCCGGGAGGCATTGGTCTGAACATACTTAGCGTTGCCGATTCCGAGGCCCGGTCTTGGATCCTGAGAGCAACTCACAATACCACGCGTTCTGCGGAGAACAATATGATCCGGTAGCGCAAGCAGTCGAACCACTCCACCCGGTTCCGCCACATTGTCCCCATACAGGGACCTGCGCGTTGGCCGTGAAGGCCAAGCTGGCAGTGAGAAGGACGGACGCTGTGATACGAGCCATTGTTGATTTGACGGTAGACCTGGGATGGAAACAAGAGACCTCCTCAGAAACCCTAGAGGAGAAGAGACAGTTCAATGGGTAACTAGCTATATATACGTTCGCCCAACCCACAGCCCCCTCTGCCAGCCCGCCTGCATCAACCTATTCTGCGATGGCTGCAATGCGAGGACAGCTCCGTCTGAAAACCCAGCCCGAAGCAGGAAGGTACCCGAACGGTCGTTCCCGAAAGCCGGCACCAGCTATTACGGCCCCAGGGAATGCCACTCTGCGATTGGCGGGAAAAGCAGCAGCGGCGGCGGAGCGAGGGGCTTCCATGGGCGGATGTTGGTACCCAGAGTCCTGTTCTTGGCGCGGGCAACCGCCGTCCGCACGACGTCCCAGGTCCTTGGTTCGCTTCAGTCAACGTTGACATACATACTGTCACAAGGCATATGTGATATAAGCCGTTTTCCCATGTCATTTCCTACCCGAAAAGTGACTCTGCGACAGTTATGAGCCCAGTTCGCTTTACGAGCCTTGTGCCAGAATGGTTAAAGGCAAGTGTAGTTAGCGTCTGAGTGTCATAGACCCTGTGGGTTCGAGTCCCACAAACACCATGGACATCCCTTGATCACGGATCTGGGGGGGTCATGAGCTTCCCTGTCAACCCAGTGATCATGTAGGCAGTCAGACCACATAGATAGGATCTCTGCGATCTGGGGGGGTGTGTCACAAGGCATATGTGATATAAGGCGTTAATTGCTGCCCGCAATTAACGGCGTCGTTTTTTCGCGACACATACACATAGAGGGGAAGAGAGGAGCCCCAGATCGGAGCGGTCGATCTGCAGCTCAGCTAGGAGAGTGAGTTCGTGGGCGGGCTGGGTGTTATGCTGGTTGCTGGCATGATGCAGGGACGCGGAGGGAGGCGTCCACTACCCCGAAAAGGACAACGGTCCGGCTCCGCATCCGTTCCAGACGCCGGATGAGCGGAGTGATAAAAGCCCGGGGCAGCTAGGTCAGGGCTGATAGTTTCAAAGGTAGTACAAGACTATTGTTTACCAAGATCCGTCATCCCTGTTCTTCATCCTGTGAGTTGGCCCGTTTGCGAATACTAATCGGGGGAACAGGGATAGCAATGGTACCGAAAGACTATCCCACGTCTGATCAATCGCTGTTACGGTCGTTCTCGTTTGTGATGCATACAGTACATTCGGCAGGAACTTGAAACTAGAAAACTAAAACTAAAACATCCAACCGTGTATAGAGAGAGAGAGAGAGACAGTGGTATAGGTGTAACCAAAACACCGTCCGAGGCGAATTTTGCCCATCCCAGAATAACAAGAGGTAAAACCACCGCAAAAAGCAAACACCAAACGATCCCCTTTTCCCAAGCCAGATTTTCCGCACCAAACCAGCTCAAAAGCCATCGAGAACAGAGCTATAAACATGCATACGACAAAGAAAACAAGGATCGACAAGATTAGAGAAGAAATCGCCATTTTCCCGTCCATGTTCCACCTCCCTTTTCCCAACTCCTTTCCCATCCAGTCATGTCAGCACATGACAGCGTTTCGCTTCGTTCTATTTCATCTTTACTCTCTCAAGGCAGTTTATGCCTTGCTCTTTTCTTTGACGTAGCCCTCAGAGACCTCGTGGCACACTAGTGGTAGAAAAGTTAGCTTCCGGTCTGGGAATCGGGGAAGCAAGGAGGAGAGAGGGAGAGAGGGAGGGGGGGAGGGGGGTAACTCACACTTTGCAACGCTCGGGCTGCCGAGGATCTTCATCACGGAAACGTCCCTCTCCATGACCTTCCAGAACCAGCTCCTCACCTCCACGGCGACGAGCGAGTCCATGCCCAGCTCGCCGACGCTGTGCTCGTCCCTGACGCTGCCCGCGCCCTGGCCGAGGACGACCTCGAGGTAGCGCGCGAAGCCCTCGGTCAGCACCCGCGCGACCTCGTCGACGCCGCCGACGGAAACGTCCCGGATCTGCTCCCTGAGGCTCTGCTTGCCCTCGCCCTCGCCCCCGCCGCCGGCCTCCTCGCCGTCGGGCGTGGTGAAGTGCGAGAAGCGCGGGTCCTTCTGCCAGTGGAGCGGGTCCTCGAGGCCGGCGCTGAACCGGCTGAGGCCCGTGGTGATGTCGTAGACCTGCCCGTCGAGCGGGCGGCCCGCGACGATGGCCTCGAGGAACATGTGGTGGATGTCGCGCTCCGAGATGGGCGGGTACCCGTCCTTCTCGAGGAAGGCGTAGATGTCGGCGCGCTCGCGGTGCAGCAGGCCCAGGCCGTAGATGACGCCGATGTTGAGCACCGACCCGGCGAGCCCGCGGAGGCGCCGGTTGGCCGCGAGCCCGTTCATGTACATGTTGGCCGCCGCGTAGTTGGACTGGCCGCCGTGGCCGCCGGGCCCGGCAAAGGACGACGTCATGATGAAGAACTCCATGTCGGGCTCGCAGAAGACCTCGTCCAGGTTGCTGGACCCGACGGTCTTGGGCCGCATGACCCTGTCCCAGGTCTCGACGTCCATCTGGGCGAAGACGCGGTCGTCGAGGACCATGGCGCCGTTGATGACGCCCGCGACGGGGGGCATCTCTAGCGCGAGCCGCTGCTTGAAGGCCCGCACGCTCTCGGCGCTCGTCACGTCGAGCCGCTCCATGCGCACCTCGCAGCCCTTGGCCGCGAGGTCGTCGATCCACTTGGGCTCCATGTTCGGGTTACGGCTCGCGAGCACCAGGTGGCGCGCCCCGTGCTCGAAGAAGAGGTTGCACAGGCTCTGGCCCATGTCGCGCGTCAGCCCGACGAGGACGTACGTCTTGTACGGCCGGAGCATCTGGGTGCCGAATAGGGGCTTGGTGATGCGCTGCACGCTGCGCTCGGCGCGCCAGTCGAGCATCTGGAAAGGCTTGCTGCTGCCGCTGTGGTCGAGCAGCTGCGGGACCGACATCGTCTCGAGGTCCGGCAGGCCGAACTGGCCTCTCGCGCTCCTGACGTTGACGATGGCCTTGCCGATGGCGTCCTCCCAGAGATCCTCGATATCCATCGAGTCGCCGAGAGCGACGACGTGCTCCGAGGTGAGCAGGGAGAACCGGGAGTGGTACTCGCAGTTCTCGGGGAGACAGTCCAAGATCGTCTCGGACAGCTCGCTGCCTTCCGGGAGGAAATCGATGATGGACGCGCCGTGGGCGGGGAAGAGTGCCTTGAGCTCGCGGTTGCTCGCGTAGGGGTGAATGTAGCGCTGGCCGAACCCCTTACCCTTTGCTGGGTCTGTAGTGCAGGCAATGACATTGGAGCCCCTCGTCTCAAAGACCTCCCTCATACATTCCAAGAGGATGGCGTCGGGCTCGAGGAGGAGCACGGTCTGCTCCATCATGTCCTCGGCAATGGACAGGGCAACGATGTATCTCATGACGAGACCGAGAAGAAGCTTGGGGTCGATGTTGCTGCTGCTGAGCTGATAGACGCACGAGTTGGGGACCGTGACGTAGGACGAGTTGGACTTGGTCACGGCGAGGCAGAGCTCGCCGGACGTGACCTCCTTGCCGATGCAGACGTGCGAGGCGTACTTGAGGCCAAAGTTGATGACCTCGACGGAGCTGTACTTGACCTGGATGACGCTCTGGTCGGGAATCGCAATGCCCTCGTCAATGTCCGTCTCCTCGACAATGTTGGCCGTGTAAACGGCCGACCCGTCCCCGGACTGGGAAGAGACGACCTCGACACACTGCTGCAGGGTGTTGACATCGTCGGCCACGAGACGCCGCGGGCAGTTGACGCGGTCGTTGCCCTCCTTCCAGGAGACGACACGGGGGATGAGCCGGCGGCCGTGCTCCATAAAGATCTCGTGCTCGTGGGTCCAGAGGATCTCGCCGTCCTTGGCCGCGGCGCTGAGAGACTTCATGCTCAGGCGGAGGAAGGACTCGGTGACGAAGCCGCCCGAGTCCCGGCGGGAGTCGAGGTCGAGCATCTGCAGCTTCAGGCTGGGGATCTCGGCAAGGATGGAGCGGGCGAAGCCGAACGTGGCCGCGTGCTCCGGGTTGCCGGCGCGAGAGTTCATGGTGACCCAGAGGACCACCATCTCGGGCGCCATCATGGCGCGGAAGAGGTCGAGGCGCTCGGGGGTCATGTTGGTCATCATCGGCTCGTCGAGGTCCGCCAGGAAGATGACGGAGCTGATCTCGTTGAACACGGCCGGCTGGAGAGAGTCCAGGTCGGCGATGATGTCGATGCTGTTGCACATCGGCGACAGCTTCTCGTGCACCTCGGCAGACAACTCGGCCGTGTTCTCCGCCGCCCCGATGATGAGGGTGTGGCCGGCGACCTTGGGTACCGAGCCGGACAGCGGGCTCAGGGCCGCCAGCTTGAGGTCCGACTCGGCCTGTCTGACGATGAGGGAGAAGTCGGGGGCGAAGAACTGCTCGGCGTTCTTGGAGACGCGGGCGAAGCCGCACTCGTCCAGGATGTCGGGCCACTCGGGAGGGGTGAGCGGCTCTTCAAACTTCTTCCTCACGCCGAACGCGCGGCGGAGCCTGTCGCGGAGGGGGCTCATGGACTCGTGGATGAGGATGAGGAACCCGCCGGGCTTCATGAGGCTTTGCACCTGCTTGAGCCTGTCGCGCTGCTCGGCGCCCTTGACCACGGAGGTCGTCAGGACGACCAGGTCGAAAGGCTGGAGAGAAGACGAGCCCTCGTCCTTGTCGAGGAGGCCGGTGTGCGCGGTGTCGATCTTCTTCCTGGTCGCCTCGGACGAGATTCTGGCGAGCAGGTCCTTCTCGGTCTCGGTGCCGACGGTGTACGAGACGAAGGAGCCCTTGAAGCCGTCGACGACGTGCTGGGTGAGCGCGGTCTCGGGATCCGTCAGTCCGAGGACCCGCATGCGAGGGTATCGGTGGGCAAGCTGGGACACCACGCGGCTGACGTGGGACCTGAACCGGTGCAGCTGCTTGGCCTCCTGGATGATGGTCGGAAGCATGGCAGGGAGAACGTCGGGGATGTTCTCGCCCAGCAGCCGGATGAAGCTGAGGGCGTGCTGGAAAGGCGACTGGAGAATGTAGGCTTCGAGAGACTCGGACGTGTCTTGGGGCCAGGGGCTGGGACTTGCCTCGCTCGGAGCGGCGGGGGCGGCGGCGGCGGCGGCCTTGGTCGGAGACAGCGGCGTCGCAGGAGGAGTGAAGAAGCTGGGAGACGCCGACGACAGGTCTTTGAGAGAATCGTCGTGGATGTAGAAGCACGCGACCCTCTCGCAGGCCTCGAGGAGGATACGCTCGGTGGCAACGTCTTCCTGGCTGAGGTCCGCGGTGACGATCTCGTGCTCCGGGTCGAGGTCCATGACGGTGGTCAGGTAGAGCTCCTTGTCGTCCTCGGGCTTCGTGTTGGCGAACGAGGCCACCATGAGGCCCTCGACCTGTATCTCCATCTCGCCGGCGGGGTTGTAGATGCTCATGTCGCCGACGACCTTGGTGGTCGCCGTCTTGGTGCGGGGGATCTCCTGGGTGACGACCGAGTCGACGACCAGAGACGCGTCGTCGCCGGGCTTGCCGTCGCAGATGGCGAGGTTGAAGCGGATCTTCTCGATGCTCCTGGGCAGGAAGGACGTCCAGAGGGACTTGTCGCCCGGCGAGGCCACGGCCGCGAACACGGAGTGGAAGCAGGTGTCCAGAGTCGCGGGGCTGACGCCGAGGCGGGTGGTGTCGGACTCGTGGAACTTCTTGAGAGTGGCGGAGCAGAAGTTGTACCTGCGGTCGATGCTCTCCAGAGCGCGGAAGGGACCGGTGTAGTCCAGGCCGATCCCCAACATCATCTGATAGAAGGCGTCGGTGTCGGCCGGCAGGGTCTCGGCCATGGAAGGATCGCGCGCGGGGAGGGCGTCGGCCGAGGGTTCGCCAAGGTAGATGCGCAGGTTGCCGGTGAAGTTCTTCTGCATGGGCGTGACGCCGTCGGCGTAGCACGAGGTGATGGTGAAGGCGCCCTCGATCGCCTTGCCGGCCAGGCGGCCCTTGGTCGTCGAGGGGGGCTGGATGCTCAGGGAGACCATGATCTCGACGCCGTACGTGTTCGCCTCGAGGGAGATGCCGCTCATGAACTCGAGCTCCGTGAGCTCCACGACCGAAGCCTGACGCCCGCCCAGCACAGCCTTTGCCGCGTCCAGGGCGAGGACGCAGTAGGCCGAGGCCGGGAGCAGAGCCTGGCCCTGGAACTTGTGGTGCTGGATCCAAGGCACAGTCTCGAGCTTGAGGATGTTGCGCCACCTGAGCTCGAACTCGGTGTCGTCGCGGGTGCGCACACCGAGGAGCTCGTGTGGGCCCTGCTCGCGGAACTGGTACTGGTGGGCAATGCGCGACTCGCGGAAGTACGTTTGGCTGTGGTCCCAGGGATAGGACGGCAGCTCGATCCTTGACGACACGAGGTTGGGCTGCGCCGAGTTCGAAACGAGAGGCTTCCAGTCGATGGCTTCGGTGCCAAAGTAGTTCCAGGTAAATCCGAGGAACTCGGCAAAGGCATGCCTGTCGTCCTTCTTCCGGTCAAGGAGGCCCGAGTATGACAGGGCGCCGCCGGTGGCGGCCTTGACCGTCTGCTGCACAGGACCCTTCAGAGCCGGATGTGGGCCAACCTCGATCGCGCTGGCAAAGGGCCCCTGGGACGCGAGAGCAAGATCGATAGCCTCGTAGAAGGAGACGGCCTTGACCATGTTGTCCCTCCAGTAGGTCCCCTTGAGTTCCTTGATGCTCGGCTCAGTGCCGTCGGCGTAGACACTCGAGACCCAGACCGTCGAGTTCCGTTGTCTCGGCTCGATGCCGCAGCCGGCCAAGTCCGCCATGTACTGGGCAGCCGGCTTCTCCATGTGGGCGGAGTGATAAGCAGTGTCGACAACCAGGAGGCGGGCGAATTTCTTCTCCTCGGTCAGCTCGGCGTGGAGCGCCCTCACGGCATCCGCATCTCCCGACAGGGTGACGCTGGAAGGCGAATTACTCGCGGCGACCCAGATGCGACCCTTGATGTCGTCTCGCGCACAGAGGGCCGACGCCTCGGCGCGGGTCATGCTCACGGCCATCATCAGGCCCTTCTCGCCGTCCTTCCCGCCGGCGAGGTGAGCGGACATGCCCCTGTAGTAGGAGATGAGCATGGCATCGCGCGCAGTGAGCACGCCCGCCGCATACGCCGCCGCGATCTCGCCGGAGGAGTGGCCGACGACGGTATGGAACGAGACCCCGAGGCTCGAGAGGAGGTCGACGAGAGCGACCTGGACGGCGGTGCAGAGGGGCTGGGACAGAGCGGCGATGTTGATGCGAGCGGCGTCCTCCTGGCGGACGAGCTCGTCCACGAGCGACCACGTGGGAGGATGGGGGCACCTCTTGAGGACCTTGTCGAGGCTCTCGATCGCGTTGCGGTAGACGCCGTTGGAGTGGAAGAGCATCCGGCCCATCCCGGACCACTGAGCGCCCTGGCCGGTGAAGATGCCGAGGATCTTGGCCTTGCCGCCGTCCAGCTTGGCGCGGACACCAAGCTCCGGGTTCGGCGACGCCCCGGCTTTGGCGAGAAGGCCGTCTAGGCCGGCGATTAGCCCGTCTCGGGAGGCAGCGCTGACGGCGGTGCGGTACGTCAGTGCCGAACGATGCGCGTAGCAGTTCCAGGCGATTTCGTCAGCCGACTTGTCTGTCGACAGCATGAAGTCGCGGAGGGACCGGACCACGGCGACGAGAGACTTCTGCGACTTGGCGGACAGCACCAGGGGGAGTCCGACACCGGGCGCCTCGGTGTTGTATGCCGGGCCAGTCGAGACGATGGGAGTCTCCAGGCCCGGCGCGAAGTCCTTCGCGACTTGGTCGTGGATGCTCGGCTCGTACCGCTCGATGATGGCGTGCGAGTTGGTGCCGCCGAAACCAAACGAGTTGACGCTGCCGCGCAGAGGCTGGCCAGCCGGGGCCCGAGGCCATGGAACGACGTCGACGGGTATGCGAAGGTGGCCGTAGAACGGTCGCACGCTGGGGTTGAGCGTCTCGAGGTGCAGGTTGGGGGGGATCGAGTCGTTGATCATGGAGTGGACCACCTTCAGCAGACCAGCCAAGCCCGCGGCACCCTCGGTGTGGCCGATGACGGTCTTGATGGATCCCACAACAAGCTTCTGGTCGTCGCTCTCGGCAACGGTCGAGGCCTTGTCGCCGAAGAAGGCCGTCGCGATGGCCTGAGCCTCCCTGGGGTCTCCCGCCTGGGTCCCAGTTCCGTGCGCCTCGAAGTATTGGCACCGGTCCGCCGGGGACTGGGAGTCCAGACCGGACCGGCGGTACGTGTCCCTGATCAGCTCCGCCTGCGCCGTCGGGCTGGGCATAGTGATGCCCTGTGTGCGGCCGTCCGAGTTGACGCCCGTCTCTCTGATGATGCTGATGATGGAGTCGCCGTCCCGTAGGGCTTGTGATAGGGGCTTGACGAAAAGCGCCGCGAAACCCTCGCCGCGGGCATATCCGTCGGCGCTGACGTCCCACATCCTCGACTTGCCGGTAGGGCTGAGCATGTGCAGACTGGCTTCGCTGATAAACTGTTCGGGGGTGATCATCATGTTGGCGCCGGCCACGCAGGCCATCTCGCATTCGCCGGATCGGAGACTCAGCACAGCCTGATGCAGAGCTACCAGGCTCGACGAGCATGCTGTATCGATGGTCATGGAGGGGCCGCGGAAGTTGAAAAAGTAGGATATCCTGTTGGAGAGGATGGCTCTCGAGTTGCCCGTAGCAAAGTATTGGTTCGAGGTGATGTCGTCACGTTGGCATAAAGAGTCGTAGTCTGCGGTCATGAGTCCGGCAAACACGGCTACCTTGCGCCCGGCGTATTTTTCGAGGTTATATCCAGCCGATTCCAGCGCTTCGTAGACAACCTCGAGGATGATGCGTTGTTGCGGATCGATGGCCTCGGCCTCCTTGGGGGTGATGCTAAAGAAGCCGGCATCCCACACACGGTGGTCCTGCTCGAGAAAATAGCCTTGGGTGGCGTTGGTTGCCCCGTGGTACTCGCCGTCGGGGTGGTAGAACCCCTGGGCGTTAAACCGGTTCTTCGGAACCTCTTGTGTAAGGTCTCTGGGGTTGGTGAGGAGGTCCCAGAGCTTTGATGGGGAGTTGACCTCGCCAGCAAACCGACACCCCGTGCCGACAATGGCAATGGGCTCGGAGTGGGGTTTCTTGTAGGTAGACATTGCTGTCTGGGGTATTTCTAGGGGTAAATTATGGATTATTGAGAGGTGGACGAGACGGGGTAACTAATTTTGAAAAATTGGGTGTGTAAGTCCAGCACGTGGACTGAAGAGGTCCAATGTGGGTGTATGGGAATAGTCCAAGAGGTATAAGAATGGAGAAGAATGGGAAGAATGGGAAGAATGGGAAGAGCTGTGATGAATAGAGAAGACAATGACATGTCGAACACGGCGAGTACAAGGGATATATAGGCAAACTTTGGCCCAGCAGCAGCAGCAGCAGCAGCAGCAGCGATACCAACATCGCGATACACTCTCCCTGGCAGACGGACATCGATACATGACGCCCCTCCCCCCATGTCAGGAAAAATAAAATAAAAAAGAGCAAGGGAGAAGGCCGACTTGCTCTGCAT
>JASUDE010000338.1:0-10358 GCA_034509685.1 Colletotrichum cereale | reverse complement strand
GTCCCCCCCCCCCCCCCCCCCGCCATGCCTTCTCCCGCCGTCCGGATCCCACTTGCCGTTCCCGGATGGAAGTACCTTGGGTTAGGTACCTAGGTACCAAGATAGGTACCAAGGTAGGTAGGTACCTACCTACGACCAGGACACATACGCAATAGGAGTGCTTTCTTCTCCTGCCTTTCATGGCTGTTCCCTTCCTATTCTTAGCGGCCGGCATCGGGCTCCCGTTCTTCCGCGGGCACGTGGTCTCGTCAATCACGGCGGCGGTGAACCCCTGGGTTGATCCAGTCCAGCCTCGCTGCTCCTCCGTGGTCGTCCCGATCCCACCTAACGGTTAGATACGAGACTGCCTACTTACCCTGACCTCACATCCATCTCATCTCGTCGAAATAGCTCTGGTATGCTTACTCTTCCCGTCATTCAAGGTAATAAGTCAAATAGCGTTCATTCTACCCAATAGTTGAACCCGAGTACAACACGACCAACACGATCAACACGATCAACTCAACCAACCCTTGCCTCGGTTTGACCTCAGCGATCAACAGTCGAGAGTTAGCCTTTTCGCGCTCCCTTCAAAGTGCGGATTTGCTTTGCTCCTCCGCCCCTGCGTCGTCGCCGTCGTCTCTTTGTCATATCTCGTATCGGATCCTGGTTCCAGTTTGGCCAGAACCCGATAGACGGGGCATCCATCTATACGGATACTACTGTACCGGTAGTATACTCACAATTCCCCGGCACCCATGCCGATCTGGTGCATCATGGCTATCTGCTTCATCATTGCGTCGTCGGATCGCCGGGTCGTGGATCGTCTGGTTCCGAGCCCCCCCCTTCCCCCATGTCCGCATTCTCGACGACACCCTCCCTGCCTTGTCCCTCGTCTGCCCTTCCGGAAGCTAGCCGTGTCCGCGCAAGCTCCCATTCGGGGAACAAGGTAGCCCCCGTGCCGTGCATTGACACACCTGTCCCGAGGATCGTCGTCATAATGCACGATCTGGCCGCCACAGCCAAGTATCTCAATGTCTTTCGGTGCTGCGAAAAAGCAACGTCCGCTAGGAATGAGACCTTTTGGTTGTGTCGCCCTTGCCAGTTTTCTCGGTAACTCGATCCTTCGTCATCCTTTCTCCCTCGCTCGCACACTTGTGCCTCGTGCAGCAAGGGCATGCATGGGATGACAGCTCAACGGCGGACGCCTTACCTGACGTGCTATAGCAGTTCGTACAAACATGTTCCTTGGACGGTTTGACACAGTCTGTAACAACAGGCTCCTGCTTTTCGACAACTGGTTGTAGCGGTCCGTAAACACGCGCTCCTTATTGCCACTTGTTTCCTCACCACCCGAACGGATGGGGAAAAGAATCACTCGTTACGGCTTTTCAATACATCAACTAGTTACGAATTCAAATTCTATTCTGCTTTTGGGAGCCTAGATAGCCTCCTTGGGCCGAGAGCAGAGGGTACAGAGATTTCCTCGGCAGAAATGTTCTTCGCAGAATCCGCCGTCCCGAAACGACCGAGCTGAGAAAAAGAAACGCTCAGCTCCCACAGCCGAGGGAAGGCCAAGTCACGCACAAAATCAAAAAACAAACCAAAAAAGGACAGGGAAAAAAGTAAACAATATCGATTTTCCTACCAGTCACATAAACGGATTCTTTTTTTCCGAGCATGAGGATAAAAACAAACTAATGGGGAGTCTCTGAGAGGTATCTTTCTATCCGTTCAAACTCAATCAAGACGCGTGGCAACGAAAAAAACAAGGCCGAATGGAAAAACAAGAAAAGAAAAAAGCCGCTTCCACCTTCTAGACTGTCACCCCGCTGTGTCACTCTTTCGCAAGATCCCTGTTGTTGATTCTTTTCTGGCCATCTGGTCGTTCGATTCAACTTTCAAATCTTTGTTGCTGGTTATTGCTCAACGTCACCAGTAGCGAATAGCTCCAGTTTCACTCTTCCCCTCTCAACACCCATGCTCTCGAGCACCAGTCTCACCTTGAGCATCCAATCTCTGGGCCCACAGACATAATACTCGGTTCTATTGTCGGCGAGGCCGAGGTCCTCCTGAGGCAGCCTCGTCAGGTCAAGGTGCTGCTCGAAGTCGTACTCCTCTCCTCTCTGGTCCCCCGGCCTGACTTGATTGAGAAAGATGTGTGCGCTGACATTCTCCCGCTGGCGGGTGAGGTTTCGGATGTGCTTGGCAAACACCAGACTGCCGCTGTTGCGCGCCGCGTGTACCCACTTGATCGGCCGGTTCGGCGTCTCCGACTCGGGCCCCAGCACCGTGTTGAGAATGGACATGAGCGGGGTCGCGCCAACGCCGGCCGAGAGCAGCACAAGCGGAACGTCCGCCTTGTCAGCCTGTGCCGTGTCGAGAAAAAAGTCGCCCTGCGGATGTGACACCTCGACCTCGTCGCCGACCTGGTAGTCGTTGTGCAACAGGTTGGAGACCAGACCCGGGACCAGGCCCTTGCTGACGTCGTCCTGTGGTGCGTCGACGACCGTGGCCTCACGCTTGACGCTGATGCGGTAGCAATCGCCCTTGGAGGCGGCATCGCTAAGACTATACTGCCTCGGCTGGGTGATGCCGTCCAGCTGTGGCACGGGAACCTGGACGGATATGTACTGGCCGGGCAAGTACTTTGGCAGAGGTGTCTTGCCGTTCGAGGGAGCGAGGTAGAAGCTGGTGACGGAATCGGACTCATCGATGCGACGGATGATGCTGAACTTGCGCCAGTCGGCCCAGGGACCGGCTTCGCGGTACATGTCGCCCTCCCGGGCGATGAAGACCTGCGCGAGCTGTGCGTAGGCCGCGGTCCAAGCCTCGGCGATCTCGGGGGTGAGGGCATCGCCCAGGACCTCGCCGATGGCCTTCATGAGGTGGGTACCGACAATGTTGTACTGTTCGGGGCGGATGTACAGCGAGGCGTGCTTGTGAGCGATGCGCTCCACGGCGGCCTTGAGCCTGGGCAGGTCGTCGATGTAGGTGGCGTAGGCGAGGACGGACTGGGCGAGTGCCCGGGGCTGCTCACCGGAGGCCTGGTTACGGAGGCTGAAGACGTTCTTCAGCTCCGGGTGGGTGTCGATCAAGTCCTTGTAGAAGAGCGTCGCGATGGTCTCGCCGTGCACCTTGAGCACGGGTGCCGTCGACTTGACGATGTTGATTTGGTCTTGAGTGAGGCCCATTCTGGCGTTCGAGGTGGAGAAGAACCGGCCAATGTGCTGAGCGGGACGAGCCAGTTGCGGCAGGATGCGATATGTTTGGGGAGGAGAAGGCGAACAGCCACTGAAGACTAGTCGTGATCGGGCTCCCGTCGTGTTTGTTTGGGATGACGACGATGATGATATGCTGCAGCAAGTTTGCGCGGCAGTCTGGAGTCTGAAGTCTCTTGTGGTCTGTGTGTGTGCAGGAAAGACTAGGAAAAGCGTCTGATGTCCTTACCTGGATACTGAGTTCTTTCGTATCGTTTCAGAAGGATTGGAAGGCCGCCCCGACGAGTATTTATTCATACGAAGTTACTGCTCTTGGCGGGTCGTACCGTCGCCATGGCACGACGTTGGTCCATTTTGACAAATATCCATCACCTTGATGGCTCTCGTCGGCGGCGATTCCCTCAGCCGCCCAGCAGCGTGATAGGCCGTTGTGTCGTTTCTCGCTCCGGCCTCGACAAAACAGGCCATTGTTCTCTTCCCGGTGGCCTGACCTGATATCCGGGATGCCCCGTACCCACACGTCGTTCAATCTTGCATCTCCGCGGGGAGGTGGGCACCGGGTGCACACGGCGGCGGGGATGTTTAGCGGCCCGGGGTCATCCCTGACATTTTGTGCGGACGGATTGTGGGAGTTACCATGGGCGAGAGTGACGTGTGTGTGTGTTCAGGTCAGAGCCCGCCAGACCTCGCGTCAGCCTTTGAAGGCGGATCATGGAAGCTGCTTTGGTGCCAAGGCTTCGGACTGGGATCCCCTATTGCCCAAAGGCACTAGAGCAGAAAGAGTAGAATGTGACACAGCCCTTGCTCCAGAAGTCGGCCGATTACTATGTATGATATATGCCCTTCCGGATGGTAAAACCAATTGCGTCACTCGGAAGGGCTGCATATCCAAGACCTCTCGAGGCCAATGAAGCGCTGTTCAGTTAAACTTGGTGCAAAGACCATTGGTCGGGCCTACAATACCGATACAGAAAACAAACGGATGCTAGGGCCTCGACACTTCACATGTCGACGACGACTGCAAATGCGTTTCCGTGCTCTGAGCGCCGGCAGATGCGACGCGAGCTGCGAGATGGGTTTGACACGTCGCATACGCGCGGTCCGAGGGTTCATGCCTCTAGAAAGCCGGCTGTCAAAGGCTAGGTAGTCCGTCCCGCCACAGCCGGAGACGTTGGGCGCGCACGAGGTGTCAGACAGACACTAGACGTATTCACCGGGTCCATGTTAATAATTGTATGCCTACGAGACTCCGTTTTCGGCGTTGACGTCTGAGAACAAGGACTAGGTAGACTACTTGGACGAGGCACTCTACTCTGTCTGGGTTGTCTAGGCCGTCAGCATCTCACCCGACAGAACAGAGCGAGCGAGTCAAGGGACGGGTGGAACATGAGGTGTGCTGAGTAAAGGCGCACCCCCTTCCACGAACAAATAGCCACGATACGACATTGGGTTGAGAGACAAATGTCGCACCGCCACACCCGCGAGGATCGCCGCTCCCCCCCCCCCCCTGGGCGTCAATTGTGCGACGTACACAGCCCAGAGACATTTGTGTCGCTCGCTCGTCAATTGCAGCAGTTTGTTCCATCTTTCTGTTCCAGCGCCTCCCGTCGTCTTCGCGGTTCCTCTTCGGTCGATCAGTGGTGTTCCTCTTGCAGGTGAGGCGGTTGCGCGCCGCATCGCTAGCCGCACGGGTAAGGCCTCCTCGTTCGTCTTGCGTACCTGAGACTCGTCGTCTCTGGCGGAGTCGCTCAAAACAGGTCGGGAGCAAAATAGTCCAAGCCAGACTAGCCGATAAAGGAGTCACGCCAGGCAGTGGAAGACGCCTGAGGAAGAAGAAAAGAATAGAGATAGATCGGCGGGGGAAAAGATGATCAAAGATGATCATCACGAGGACCCCGCGCTACGGACGGGATGGGCTCACGTCACTACCACCCCCCCTGGACTAGCATTGACTAAGGGGGGGGGAAGGGACCCCGCGAAAGCAGCCGTGATGACAGAACCCGGCCAGACGGCTGAGCGAGCTGAGTTATATCGGGTCGAGGTGGTGATGGTTCACAGTCATTAGCCCGGATGTCTGGCCCCGGACCAACCCACTACCCTGCACCACATAGCATAGGCCCGGCCCTGCCTAGCGACATCACACCATGGCATTTCTCCGGAGTGCGTGCGTGCTGTTGCTGCCGCCGCTACTACTGGACATTTCTCGGCGATGCGGAAGCTAACTACTCCAACGGCCCCTATCCTATCCCCAACCAGGAAACAGGTCGATAGACCGGCCGCTAGATACGGCGCAGGGGACTCGGGCCCAAAACCAACGTGGGCGCCCGGCTGACATGACACGGCACGAATTTACCTCGTCGAAAAAAGAGGGGATCCCCGGAACATGTGCTCTCCATCCCTCCCATCGTACTACAGGTATGTTATGTACCTATTTCTTTTGCCCGGGCCTTTCCGGCCGGGTGAACGCCTCCGCGGAACGGCATAGGCACGCAGGGATGCGAAGGGAACCGTCGGAACAAAGACGACTCCCCCCCCCCCCCCTCCATTCCTCTCCCGCGTGCTAACCCTTTCTCATGCCTTGAGCCCTCCGTACCATCCATGATAACGAAAAGGCACGAAAGAGGAAGGGTTCTAGACCTCGTCTTCTGCCTTGGAAATCAGGGGGCGGGCGAGAACCCAACCACGGATATTCCGATAGAAGGACAGAAGGGAAGGGGGAGTAGAGCGGAACAAGCCTGCAACGGGCACGGGATCCCGGCGCGTGGTCTGACATTTTCACAAAGGGAAACCACTCGTTGGGAAAAACGTCCTTTGCGAGCAAGAGGGGGGCGCCGCCGTGTGTGTGCGCGCGGCTGCACCTCGGACCTTGGCCACATGATGCCAACTCGGAACCCTGGCCCTCCGTATCTGTATACCTCGCAGGTCTCGCTATAGCGAGGTTGTCCGAGGTGCGAAGCTTTGCGACGGCGGGCGTACGATCTTTTATCGGTTGGGAACCGCGTCTCGGGCGTCAAGTGGGTCAGGCGAGATGCTCTTCTCCGTGGGTTGTCAGAGTCTGCACGCATCGGGTCACCTTTGCTTCCTCCATCTCTCCTCACCCGGGGTACTAGCTTGTTGAACCCCGGCGAGGACGGCACGCAGTTTCCTCACATCCATTCTGTAGCCTCGTTCGTGAAGACCCCTCCGGCCAAGGCAGTCCTTGAGGAAGCTGGTCTCGAAAAGCCATGGTGGTCGACGCCACGATATCTCTCTCTCTCTCCTACGACGCCCTTACTGGCATGTTTGTCTTTGTGTCTCTTCAAGTACTACTGTGAGCCGACCAAGTGGTCAGCGGCAGTGCTACAAACGTCGCTAGCAACTCGCATTTATCACGGTCAAAAACAAAGGCTGATGTAAAAACAAATAACCACTCAAAAACCACATGGACAATGTAACGTAGAGTCCCTCTCGACGAAACAGCATATGCGCCCCCCCTCACCCCCACGGCCTGGGCTCCCAGTTCCAATACCCCTTGCGGACGCCGCCCGGCAACGACCGGCCCGCGATGGCGCTCCGGTTGTGGCAGCTCGGGGAGAAGTGGTCCTCCCGGTAGCCGAACGGCCACATGGCGATGAAGCACACCTCGGCGACGTCGCACCCGGGCTTGCACCTCTTCCAACCGCTCCACCCGAGGTGGCTCTTGAGCGCCTTGATCGCCGCGCGGCCCCGCTCGACCGCGTCGCCGAGCTTCTTCCCGTCGTCGTCGTCGTCGTCGTCGTCGTCTCGGGCAGCAGCAGTAGCGGCAGCGGCGGCGACGACGTCCCGGACGTCCGCCTGCGAAAAGGCGCGCGCCAGCGCGGGCGCGGCCTCGAGGACGAGGCCGCGCACGTCAAACAGGTCGCCGCAGATGCGCTCCGCGACGGCCGAGACGGCGACATGGAGCATGCTGTCCTCGGGCGTCCACTCGTCCCTCCACGCCGCCGCCGGCGCCAGGTGGTTCGCAGCGCACCTCGCCCTCGCCTCCCCGAGGTAGCCGTCCTCGGCGGCGGCGGCGGCGGCGGCGGAATCGGACGCGTCCCGCGGGTAGTCCACGAACGAGTTCGTCACGACGAGGACCTGGCTGAGGAACGCCTCGTCGCCGCCGTCCTCGCCCTCGTCCGCCAACGCCTCGATGCGGTCCGCATATCGCGACACCATCATGTCGACGACGCCTTGCCAGTCGACCTTTCCGCCACCCCATCTAGCCCCCTTGACAGCCTCCTCGACCCTCCCCAGAATCGCCCCCCGCTCCCCTTCCGCGAGGCGTCCCAGCCTCGGCATGTCCCCCCGTCCGCCCGGGTCCGACGCGTTCAGGGGGTACCAGAGCGCGCTCACCATGCTCCCAAAGTCGAGCCTCACCCTCCCGGCCCCGATGCCGTCGTACCGCTGACCCGCGGCCCTCGCCCACTCGAACATGTCGATCGCGTGCCGCCCCTCGACCTGGTCGCTCCACGGACGCCTCAGCACCGAGACGAGATCCAGCCCATCAAAGAAGTCGCAGTAGATGGACTCGAACCCGATCTCCATCCGGATGACCCCGTCGAGACCCCATCCCTTGACGATCTTGCAGATGTCTCTGGCGCGGTCGGGCTCCGCGAACCCGGGCGCCTCGCCGAGGCCGCGCAGCAGATAGTCCTGCGTGTCGAGCGTGCCCATGTCCGTCTTTCCCGCGCCCATGCCGTCGATGTACAGCAGCTTTAGGTCTCGGTTCGCGCGGTACGTGTGGAGGTATCCCCGGACGGATCCGCCCGGTAGCCGAGGTCCCCCAGGTTGCCTCAGAGGTCTGCCGTCGTCGTCATCCTCCTCCTCCTCGTCCTCCCCCCTAAGTGGCTTCTGTCCTTCGACCGCCGAATCGATCGGCTCGCCGCCGTGTGGACCCCCGGGCGGCCCACCACCACCTCCACCCGGCGGCGGGCTTTCACGTTCTCTCCTCCAGCTCCTTGCAAAGTTCTCGGAATGCTCCATCTCGAAGGCAAGCCACTCGAACCCCTCGGGCGTGCTGTTCGACCTCGTGCCGTGATACAAGAGCGTGCCCTTTGGCACCGTGGCGGGGATCAGCCCCATGCCGTTGTGGTACAGCGAGGAACCCCACTGGCGCATGGCCGAGTGCACCTCGTTGAAGATGTGTGCGGCATTCTCGCGAGCGCGGTCGGGGCTCGGCGCAAAGGCAGAAGACGACGACGACGACGACGACGATGGGTGTGCATGCGACTCGTCCGAGTGTGGTTGCGGCACCGAAAAGGGCTCGGCTGACACGAGGGCGGCCGTTGTCGGAGATAAAGTCAAGTTGAGCAGCGCCAAGGCGCTGGCCAAGGACAGATGCACCATCTTTGGGTTCGCTTTCCAAATGGTGTTTGCAGCAGAGTAAATGGCAAAGAAAATGCAGAGCAAAACACCAAAAGATAAACAGCAACGTCCAGATACAATGATAAGAAACAAACAAGAAGATAAGGACTTTTCCAACGGGAAAGGTGGGAAACTATACGAATGGGGGTTGGCTTATCAATCAATCAATCAATCAATCGTTATTTTAGATTTAGTCACCAAAACATCAAACAAACTCTCCCAGGATCGAATCCTTTCTGGACGCGTGGCTAGTCACGCCAACCAAGCTGATTCGCGACGAGACTCTACGCAGTATGTTGCACTGCACGGGTTTACAGTTCAGGGGGGGGTATTCCTGTTGAATTGGTACTTAAGGGCCCTCAATGGTTAGATCCTGCAACAAAGCCAGGAGCTCCACTCTTTTGCAAATTTAACAATTAAGAGTCTTATTCGCTTAGTGGCTCTACGCAAAGCAACCCAAACTACTAATCTTAAGCACCTGTGTTCAAATCTCGGTCAAGTCAAGGAAGCAGCGACAGGGATTCCTTTGTAGTAAGCCTAAATCCACAATTAACATAGAGGGATATGCAGCACAGGCCCTCTGGATTACAAACTAGCTCTAACAGAAGTCTAGCACCTTCTGTAAAAGCTAGAGGGGTGTGTTAAATTAGTACTTAAGGGCCCTCAATGGTTAGATCCTGCAACAAAGCCAGGAGCTCCACTCTTTTACAAATTTAATAATTCTAAGTTTAGGGGGGGGTATTTAGTAGGTAAAGCAGAAGTTTAGGGGGGGGTTTTCTTAGTAAAGTAAAGTTAAGGGGGGGGTATTAGTAGTAAGGTAGCTAAATTATATAAAAGTCACTACGTATAAAATATCTAAGTATTAAGTAATAGGTATAGTAAAAATTTTTTAATTAAGTAACTACTAAATATTATATAACTAAGCTTATAATATTTACTTTAGGCTTAGTACTAATTTACTCTAAAGATATACTAAACTCTTACTTAGTAAATTTTTTTTTTTCTTTAAAACTATATAAACTAGTAAAGTAGTAGTAGTAATATAACTATAGTATTTTTATAATTAATTATTATTATATTTTTAGTATATACTTATAATATTTTAGATATTTACTACTAACTATACTAACCTTAGTATTTCTAATACTATTAATCTTAGTTAGTTTAGCTATTATTATAGTAAGTATTAGTATATATATAATTTACTTTAAGTACTAATATAATATATACTAATTAAATATAGGCTTTATTTTAAACTTAAACCCTAACTAAGTCCCTAATAATATAGATAACCTTTTATTTCTACTTATACGTTATATATATAAAATACTAATATATTACTTATAAAAGTCTATAAGTAGTATAATAATAGTTATACCTATAAGTTTCTAGCTTTACCTAAATAATAATTTAGTATATACTAAATTCTCTCTTAATAAATACTATCTCTACTAAAATAAACACTTATATATTAATTTAGTAGGCTAAAGAATATTACTAGTATATACTAACTATATACTTAGGCGCTTTAAACTCTAGAAGTAAGCTTATATTTATTAATACTAAAGTATAAGTAGATATAGGTTTAGTATTAGTTTAGTATATACTAACGTAAAGTATAGCTATAATATTATTATTAATACTAATACTAATACTATATATAATACTATTTATACCTTTTAGCTTACTATAAGTATTTCCTGTCACGGGCTAGAGCCCGGCCGAGATCTCCGGCTTTGCCGGAGCAGTTACCGAGATCCGGCTCCGTCGGACCCACTATTCTGCCGTAGCACA
>JASUDE010000337.1:0-53441 GCA_034509685.1 Colletotrichum cereale | reverse complement strand
ATAGTAAAGTCTACGCCTTTCTTACGTCTAAAAGTATTTTATATATATAAGGTAGAAAAAGGTAGTATATTTACTAATATATTAAACGTAGGCTAAGTAGAAAAAGGTAGTATATTTTTTACTAATATATATATAGTAGGTAAGATAGAAAAAAGTAGTATATTTTTTACTAATATATATATATAGGTAAGGTAGAAAAAGGTAATATATTTACTAATATTAATAGTATATTTACTTATAAGGTAGAGTTTTTTATATTATTATTATAATCTTTTATAGTATTTACTTATAAAGTAAAGTGTTTTATAGTATTATTATAATCTTTTATAGTATTTACTTATAAAGTAAAGTGTTTTATAGTATTATTATAATCTTTTATAGTATTTACTTATAAGGTAAAGTGTTTTATAGTATTATTACTACTTTTACCCCTTACGTTAAGCTTTACTAAAGTACTAAAGAATATAGCTAGTAGTAATAAAGGAGGCGTTAGCTAAGGAGTAAAGGTTACTATTAGTATATTATAAGGGGTTATAATACAGTTAACTGTATATATTAATAGGTAAGTAATAAATAAAGGGTTTTAGTTTAATTATATGTAACTAGGAAGTATAACTATTATAGGCTGCCTAGTTAAATAGGTAGTGAAATACACCGTTAGCTACAGTAGATACTATAGCTAAACTACAGCTAATAGCTATAGTAGGTTATTAGGGATAAACCCGTTAAACCTAGTGGGTTTAGTGATGCTTAGTATTATAATACTAGCAACTTTTCTTTTATAGCGAAGGTACTAGAAAATACCCCTTTTTTAAGTAATAATAGTAAGGGTCTTTTACTTATATAAATCGTTATATATAGGATACCTATCTATTTATTTATACCTTTACTATCCTATTAGTAATAAGCCCCTCTAGCGCCTTATTAGGTAATAACTTTATAAATCTGTTAGCTAGGTTATTACTACTATAAATCTATTATATCTTATAGATCTTATAGCGTTTATATAACTAGTAGAGAGCTATTATATTAATTATAAGGCGCTTCTCTTTAGTAGTACTAAGTTTTATAAGGTATTTATAAAGGGAGTATAAGTTAGTATAAATAACTATAAGTATCTATAGTATCTTAAGTTAGTCTGTAACTATTATAAGGGTGGTTTTTACTGTGTAGGTGATATCTACTTTAGTAACTATTACGTATATCTTAAAGGTAAAAACGCTATAGGTAACCTTCTTACACTTTATTAAAATAAAGTAGACAATATTACTATTAATAGTAAAGTAACTATTATTACTAAGGTCTTTACTAGTTAGTTTATTACTATCCTTCTTATTTATAAGGATAATAATAAAACTAAGTTAGGACGTAAGGTCTTAGTTATTTATAAAAGATCTATTAATAAAAACAAATAGTTTTGTAGTTATAAGGTAAATAGGTATAAAGCGAAGTCTATAGTTAAGGTTGCTTATTTACTATATAATATAGTAGTTAAGATCTCTAATCTCTTTAGCTATAAGGGATTAGTGTTACGCTATAACTAAATAGTTAAAGTAAGCCTTAGGTTAATAGATTGAAGTAATATACGCCTTACGTACGCGTTGTTTAACGTATTGCTAGAGAACTTATAGTAAGTTAGGGTTAGTAGGCTGTAAATCCTTACTTTAGCCCTTTTAGTAGAGGGTAATTTCGCTATTAGTTCTAAGTAAAAGCATGCCGCTATTAAAGGTGATATTTTAGCTAACATTAAGGAATTACTTTAGTTTTGCTATAAAAGTAGCTTTCTTTAGTTTAATATCTTTATAGTAAGAGAAAGCCTTATCTATAAGGCTAATAGTATTATTAGTCTATATACTAATTAACTTAAAATTCTTATTATTAGTAGAAGAAATAAGTAGGTAAAAGTTAAAGGTTAATATATTTATTTAGAGATTCTCTTTATAATAGGTACTATATATTACCTACTAGTAAGTCCCTACCTCTAGGATACTATATAGTAGTTTTATAACTTTTATAATAGTATTTAGTAGGTAAAGGTAGCGTATTTCTATAGGTAGGTAGGTAAGAATCACGTAGTTAAGGTTAGTAGCAGACTAGGTATACGCTTAGGTAATATTACGTAGCTAAAGGATGTAGCCCTTATAAAGTAAAGATAAAGTAAAGGTAAGTAGTAGCTATTAGGCTATTTACTAGATAGTTAGTGACTACGTAAGAATTACAGCCTTACTATTATTAGCGTACCCCTAAATTATAAGACGTAACTTCTTATAAGGTTAGTCCTCTTTACTTTTTACTTTACAGACTATTTATAACTTAAAGATCTATATTCCTCTATATTCTTTTTTATTATAAATAACTACGTAAAATACACTATAGTCCTTAAGTCTTTTTACCTCTATAGAGTTAGAGTAGATAAATAGCTTACTAGGTGTAGTAATAACGCCTTTCTTACGTAATTTTATTATAAGGGTGTAGTCTTTTGCCTCCTTAGCAGTAAGAAAGGCGTGACTAATAACGAAGGTGTTAGGGGAAACCTTAGCGATAAAGGTAGTAGGGTTTTTTTTTAGCCTACTATAACCTCTTTATAGTAGTTATTCTAGCGTAACTATAATAGTATTATAAACCTCTTTACTTAGCTAGGGGCCTAGCGTAATAACTTCTTATGCTTACAGCTTATTAGTTAGTTAAAGATTAGTGTTATTAATAGCGCTTTCTTAGTTTTCCTTTTATATATAGTAAGGTTTTATAATAGTAATATAGAAGTTTTTTAGGCTATAGGGAAGTTTAATAGTATAGGTGTAGCTATTATTAGTAATAAGCTAAAAAAGACCTTTCTATCTATATTTCTTATACTATACGTATATAAGGGATTAAAGTAGGAGGGCTATAGTAGCTATAGTATTTAGGCTGTTTTATATAGTAAGCGCCTTATTAATTTATCTTTTTATATAGATTTAGTATACTTCTTATATTACTTTTTTTATAGCTTCTACTTACTACTAGGTTATAGGTAATAGGGGGGAATTAATAGTAATGTAGGGGTATATACTAAATATAAAAAGGGTAGGGATAAAACTATTTAGGCTAGTAGTGTTATTAATTGCTTTTACTATAAGTTAAAGTATAACTTTAGGTTCTATATCTAATTTACTATAAATTACTTTATAGGTGTAGTAAAAAGCAGCGTAATACTGTTTAACTTTACTAATATTTTAATAGGCTTTAATAAGTATTTCTTTTACTTTAATAGATAACCCTTAGGTAGTGCGTTTAAACTTAGCTGTATAGAAATTAAGGCTAGCGTCTATAATAATTTTATCTAGTAGACTAAGGTATATATTAATCTAGTATATTTATAGCGCTTTCTATATATATTCTATAGTAATAAAGTATAGAAACCTTACTACGTTAAATATAGTAGCTCTATTAATAACGTAAAGCACTAGCTTATTACTATTAAGATATATTATATCTATAAGAATTTTATAGTTAAACTTATAGTTATTATAAAAAGTGAATTTAAATCTTCTTAAGGCCTTTACGTTTAGCTAGTAGTAATAGCAGAATTTATTAATCTCCTTAATTAATAAGATTTCTACTGTTTTACTAGTACGCTAAAGCACTTTATAAAGCTACTAAACTAATACGTAGCTAAATCTATAGTGAATTTACTATAGCTTAGTATTAGTTAAATAGTAATTTACTACGCTTTGCTTAGGTAGTTCTAAAAGTATCTATATATAACCCTATTTATAGATAATAGGTATAACTATCTTACCTTTAATAAGTAAGTTAGTAAGATTATTAAATCTAATACTATTATTATCTATATCCTTTAGGTAGAGGAGAAATAGTATGTCTAAGGTTATAATATAGAAGGTAAGTTTACTAATTAGCGTAGGTACTTTTATAGCTTTAAGGGACTTAAAATTCTTACTGCTACTAAAGTAAATACTAGCTTTACTAGTATAGGTTATATCTAGCAGTAGTTCTATATTAAGGTGCTTATAGAGGGCGTAATATTACTATTAACCTATAGTTAATACGTAGGCTACGTTAGTATTAGGTATAATGCTTTAGAAGGTTATTATAGTATACTAGTTATTAAAGGTAAATACCTTACTATTACTATTGCTTTTTATAGTAAGCCTATAGTAGAGAGGGTTATTATAGGTAATTATATAGAGGGTAGCCTATTTATAAAGTTATTTAAAGACTTTAAGGCTATTAACTACTTCTTTACTATAGAAGGTTATAGATATAAAAAAGGTATTATTACTATAGGGGCTAGTATCCTTATTACTACTTTTATATTCCTCCTTAGTCTTATTATAAGTAGTAGCCTTTAGTCCTTTATATTCTATAAGGAACTAGGTAAATTCTAGTAAAGTCTTTGTAAAATATTAGCTTTTATATCTCTAGAAGGATATATTACGTTCTTCTATTAAATGCTTAGTTAACTAATAGCTAGTCTTACTATAGACGAAAGACTTTTTTATAGTAAAATTTCCTTTTTTATAGGGTTTTTTATATAGGCTATACGTATAGTTATGTTACTATTACTATAACTAATAGCTGTTATAACTATTATACTTATAGTTAACCTAGAAGTAGCTGTCTTCCTCTTAAGTCTAGCTAGTATAATACTACGCTTTAGCTTTATAAATTACGACTATATTACTTATGCTATTACAAAGTTATATATAAAACGCGTTATATTTTACTAGTAGATTAAGGAGTGCTATAGCGCACTTAGGAATACCCTAGTAATAGGTAATTAATATATTATAATACTTCTTATTACTTAGAAGTCTGTATTATTTTACTAATTTTATAAGTAAGTTTACCTTATTAATAAGAAGGTTAAGGACTTTAAGCTTATTTTTACTAAGGTTCTTATAGGTAACTAGCTTAAGGTTAATATAGTAGAGCTTAGTTATATAGACTTAGTAGACTTTATTCTTTTTAAACTAGGCCTTAATCTTTACTATTAACGCGTTAAAATTACTAGTATACTTATAGAGGGTAGTAAAGTAATACTCCTATAGTTTACTAGTAAGTATAACTATAATTATAGTACTGTATTAGCTATAATTTATCCCTACTTACGTATAGAGATTAATAAAGATAAGGAGTTTTAAGTTAATAGTCTCATAAAGGCTAGTGCTATACTTTAATATAGTATTATTAGAGTATAACTTAGTAAGGTTAGTTATCTAATAGGCTGTAATTTTACTATCTTTAGTTATTATAGGGAGATTTATAGTAATAGCACTTATATAGTAACTAAGTTAGTAACTTTCCTTAGGTAGTAGTAGTTTAAATTCTACGTTAAGGTATAAAGATTTCTTAATAAATAGGGTATCTATGTGTTCCTTATGTAGTTCTTATAGTAGGCTTATAGTTTTCCTTTAGTTATTTTATAGTATTTTATTTTAACGGTTTAATAGGTATAAAAAATTAAAGTTATTAGTAATCTTATTATAGAAATCGTTATCTTTAATTCTTTCTTAGAAGCTTTTAGACTTTTTTATAACTAAGTTAATTATCTCCTCGTTTTATATAGGGAAATCCTTATAGTTAACGAGTTTGTAGATCTTATTTATAATATTAGAATTACTACTTCTTAGGATTTAGACTCCTTATTTTATAAGGAATTTATAGAATTTAATAAGTAGGTCCTTATCTATAGTGTAAAAATCGTCCCTTAACTACCTACTAAAGAATAAATAGGTACTATCCTAGAGGTTAGCTTTAATTACGTTTATTTTAGTGAAAATTGTTATTCTATAGATAATAATAGTACCTAACGCTTTTTTATAGTTATTACTTAGGAGGTTATTAGGTATTTTGTTAATCTATGTAATACCCTATAGTTATTTATTAATATAGTAAGCTAGTTTCTTTAGTATTTAAAATATAGCTAATAGTATTATTAGTCTATATACTAATTAACCTAAAATTCTTATTATTAGTAAAAGAAATAAGTAAGTAAGGGTTAAAGGTTAATATATTTATCTAAAGATTCTTTTTATAATAGGTACTATATATTACCTATTAGTAAGTCTTTACCTTTGGAATACTATATAGTAGTTTTATAACTTTTATAATAGTATTTAGTAAGTAAAAGTAGTATATTTCTATAGGTAGGTAGGTAAGAATTATATAGTTAAGGTTAGTAGTAAACTAAGTATATACCTAGGTAATATTATATAGCTAAAAGACGTAGCCTTTATAAAGTAAAAATAAAGTAAAAGTAAGGAGTAGCTATTAGGCTATTTACTAAATAGTTAGTAACTATATAAGAATTATAGCCTTACTATTATTAGTATACCCTTAAATTATAAGACGTAACTTTTTATAAGGTTAGTCTTTTTTACTTTTTACTTAATAAACTATTTATAACTTAAAGATTTATATTTCTTTATATTTCTTTTTATTATAAATAACTATATAAAATATACTATAGTCCTTAAGCTTTTTTACCTTTATAAAGTTAGAGTAAATAAATAGCTTACTAAGAATAGTAATAACGCCTTCTTTATATAATTTTACTATAAAGGTATAGTCTTTTACCTCTTTAGTAGTAAGAAAAGCGTAACTAATAATAAAGATATTAGGGGAAACCTTAGTAATAAAGGTAATAGGGTTTTTATTTAGTCTACTATAGCCTTTTTATAGTAGTTATTTTAGTTTAATTATAATAGTATTATAAACCTCTTTACCTAGCTAGAGGCTTAGTATAATAACTTCTTACGCTTATACCTTATTAGTTAGTTAAAAGGTAGTATTATTAATAGTACTTTCTTAGTCTTTCTCTTATATATAGTAAGGTTTAATAATAGTAATATAGAAGTCTTTTAGGCTATAAGAAACTTTAATAGTATAGGTATAGCTATTATTAGTAATAAGCTAAAATAGACCTTTTTATTTATATTTCTTATACTATATATATATATAGGATTAAAGTAGAAAGACTATAATAGCTATAGTATTTAGGCTATTTTATTTAGTAAGCGCCTTATTAACCTATCCTTTTATATAAATTTAGTATACCTTTTCTATTACTTTCTCTGTAGCTTCTACTTACTACTAGGTTATAAGTAAAAAGGGGGAATTAATAGTAATATAAAGGTATAAACTAAATATAAAAAAGGTAAAAATAAGTCTATTTAGGCTAATAGTATTATTAATTACTTTTACTATACGTTAAAGTATAACTTTAGGTTTAGTATTTAATTTACTATAGATTACTTTATAAGTATAGTAAAGAGTAGTATAATACTATTTAACTTTACTAATACTTTAATAGGCTTTAATAGGTCTTTCTTTTACTTTAATAAATAATCTTTAGGTAGTATACTTAAACTTAGCTATATAGAAGTTAAGGCTAGCGTTTATAATAATTTAGTTTAGTAGACTAAGGTATATATTAATTTAGTATATCTATAGTGCTTCTTATATATATTTTATAGTAATAAAGCGTAAAAACCTTACTATATTAAATAAAGTAGCTTTATTAATAATATAAAGTACTAGCTTATTAGTATTAAAATACATTATATTTATAAGAATCTTATAGTTAAACTTATAGTTATTATAAAAGGTAGTTTTAAACCTTCCTAAGGCTTTTATATTTAGCTAGTAGTAATAGTAGAATTTATTAATCTCCTTAATTAATAAGATTTCTACTATTTTAGTAGTATACTAAAGTACTTTATAAAGCTACTAAACTAATAGGTAGCTAAATTTATAGTAAATCTACTATAGCTTAGTATTAGTTAGATAGTAATTTACTACGTTTGACTAAAGTAGTTTTAAAAGTATCTATATATAACCTTATTTATAAATAATAGGTATAACTATCTTACCTTTAATAAGTAAGTTAGTAAAGTTATTAAATTTAATACTATTATTATTTATATCCTTTAGGTAGAAAAGAAATAGTATATCTAAGGTTATAATATAGAAAGTAAGTTTACTAATTAGTATAAGTACCTTTATAGTTTTAAAAGACTTAAAGTTCTTACTACTACTTATTATAGACTAGGTTTATATAAAGTAGTAAAGTTACTAACTATAAGTAGAGGTTAGTTAGTTATGTTATTTCTACCTACCTCCTCCCCCCTAGGTAAGTAGTAGCTTCCTCTTTTCTATCTCCTAATTATCCCTTATTTAATTAATATATTCTAAGCCTATTAGTTAGGATACTAGTAGTCCCCTAGGGCTTACCTAGTAAGCCTTATCTTTAATTTATATCTTCTAACCTTACGTAATCCCCTTTAGCTAGTAGACTAACTATCTAGTCCTAATATAATCCCCTCCCCTCCTAAGCCTTACCTTAAGGCTCCTTATTATAAAGCTAGTAGTCTACTACTAGCCCCTAGCCTATTATCTAAGTAAGAGGTCTAGAGAACCTCTTACTTTAGCTTTATACTTAGATATAGCGTTATCCTTTTAGCTAACGCTATAATCTTTATACTTAACTATAATATTTATTATAGGCTAGGTAATCTCTTTATAATTACTTTTTATATTTACTAAAGGCTAATATAATAGATAACCTCTTAGTAGTCTACTATACTCTCTTATATATAAGACTAATATATAATTATTACTTACTATAAACTAAAATATTATTATTACTATATAATAAGCTTTCTATTATAGTTTCTCTTAAATTTATTTTTAAATAAGGCTAGCTACTTACCTTTATTACTTCTCTATATACTTATTACGCCTTTAGTACCCCCTTTATATTACCTTTTTTATTACTTACTAGGTTTTCTTCCTTATTAGCGCTTTTACTTTTATCTTATTACTAGCGCCTATTACTTTCTAATCTAAAGGGTTATTAAGTAGTATCTTTATTTAGCCTTTTATTATTTTAGGTAAGTAGGCCTTAACTTATATTATTCTTATAATAGTTATAATATTAGGTTTTATTATTAAGTAAAAGCGCTAGTACTTCCTTACGTACTCCTTACTAACGTCTCTATTATTAAATCTTTATATCTCTAGGGCTAGAAGTTAATATTATATCTTACTTATATAACTAGTACTTAGCTAAAATAGCTAGTCTCTTCCCTTCTAACTTTTATTTTCTTTTTTTTCTTTTCTTTTTTTCTTTTTATAATATCTTTATATTATAGTTTTTGTTTTATTTTTTTATTATACTACTATTACTACTAGTAGTAGTAGTACTTCTACTAGTACTATTAGCTTTTTTACTACTACTAACACAGCCCTCCTAGCAGCTATTCTAAATCTAATAGGAATAGTTAGGCTGTAATAGTAGTAGAATATTACACTAGCGTCATATAAAGTAACATAGTGTAAAAGTAAAGAATAATAGAAATAAGTAATAATAAAGAAACTAAATAGAGGTTATAGAATAAAAGATAGGTCTTAGAAGTAAGGTATTATTATAGTTAACCTTCCTACTAGAGGAGGTTAATAGCGTAAAGGATTATATACTTTATAGGTATATAAATATATATATACCTATAGGGATGTCCTCCTCTAGCCTATCTATTTACCTTATTTTATAATAAGTACCCCCCTTTAGAAGAAACACTTATCCTAAGTGTGTTAGAATATAAAGAAGAAAGTTACTACTAATTTACTATATTATCTACTACTTTTCTCTTATATCCTATATATTCCTCCTTTACTTATTATCTTTAAAATTAATTCCTATAGTATAGCGCTTCTTACTACTACCTTAAGCTAAGGTGGCTAGCGAGTTAGGTTAGCGTATATACTTAGTAGTACGCTAGGGAATTATAACTAATAGGGCGTAAGTAGATTAAGAAGCTAAGGTAAGCGTATAAGTATCCCTAATAGTATTAGAGAGTTTCTCCTTTATACTAGTAACCTTATTAACTAAAGCTTTAAACTTATTACCTTTAAACTTATTAAGGGTATTAAGGTTATTAGCCTTCTTATTAAGTAGGGTAACCTTCTAAGTTAGCTTTTAAAGTTAATAGTTAAGGCTGTTAATAAGGGCCTCTAGATACTTAAATTTCTTAGCCTTTTTATATAGATTCTTAGTAATTTAGTAAATACTATTAGAGTGCTTCTTAATAACTAGCTTATAAGACTTAGCGGTAGCTGCTACTATATTAGTAATCTTATAGGTAACGTTAGCCTTAGCGATATAGTTATTAACCTTTACGTCTAGATTAGTAATATAGTCTTAAATTATATTAAGGAGAATAGTCTAGCTTTAGGTATTATATATATATATAATCTTTAGGATAGAAATTAAGTCTAATTACTAAAGTAGTAGAAGAGTGCCTATAAGCTTAGAGTTACTTTATCCTACCTAGTGTATAAAGGTAAAGCTAATTAACACTATATAAGAGGGAAGGTTATTAAACTAAAGCTTATTCTTCTTATACTTAGAAAGTATATTCTTTATAGGGGTAGTAACTATTTAGTAGAAGTATACGTTAGATAAAAGGGAAGTATACTAGTTAGTAATACTATTTTTATAATAGTTATAGAAATCCTCTAGCTAGATATAAATCTTATAGATAAGGGTGTTATTAGTATAGTCTTTAACTACCTCCTTAAAGCGCTTAATAGCTTTAGTATAACTAGGGATACTAAACTTCTTCTTATTAGTAGTTCTAGAAGTGTTCTTCTTAATAGTTTTACCTATGTTTTTTTTTAGGGTTACTAAGTTAGTTAGTATACCTAGCGTAATATAGGCTTTAGTCTCTATATTACTATAGATCTTAGTAAGAGTAGTACTATTAAGGCTACTACCTATAGTATAGATATACTTATTAACTATTTTATAGTAAGTAACCTTAAACGCGTAACGCTTTATGCGTTTCTTATGCTTTAGCTTAGCCTTATAGTCCTTAATCTATTATAAGGTTTCCTTAGCGTCTTCCTCTATTTTATAAGGTATATTATAGAGGTTAGTATTAGTAGAGGAGACAGATAACTTAGAGTTATTACTAAAGTCTTTATTATAGCTAGTGTTTACCTTATTAGTATTAATAACTATAGTGTCTATAGTATTATAGTTATTAATATAGCGTTAGTTTTTAGTAGAAGAGGTTCCTTAGGTAGTAGGGATGTTAACTAATTTAAAGGTAGACTTTAGGGGGTGTAATAACTACTAGGTCTAGGTCTAGTTAGTAGCCTTAGTAGTTTTATTATTAATAAAGGGGTTAAAGTTAATTTCGTTTTAGTTTATAAGATTATTAGGAATAGGTAAAAAGCGCTAGGGATCTACTATAGTAGCTTACTATATAGTTCTTAGTAAAGTATACTAAAAGGGAGTATAAGTTTTATTATATTACTTTATAATAGGTAAAGGGAAAGTAGTAAATAGAAGTGTTAGAAGGTAGTAAAAAGTAAAGAGATTATAAGGTTTATATTTATAATAAATAGTATATAAAAAGGGAAAAATAAAGGGTTAGTAGGTAGGTAAGTTAATATACCCTTTTCTAGCTGCTAGCTGTTAAAGGTAAAAAAGGTATAACTACCTATTATAAGTAGGTACTTCTTCCTCCTTTTAAAAGGAAAAATAAATATAGTTATTTTAGTAAAAACTATTATAAAAACTACATATCTTAATAAAGAAAGATAGGCTAAAGGCTTTTCTATAAGTTATTATTACCCTTATTAAGAGAATAAATACTTTGTTATTATTAAAACTAAATTAGGGACTATAGGATTCCCTAGGGCGTTTATAATAGTTTATAAATCGTCTGTAGACGTCTATAGTAAGGTCTAGAGGAAGTTAGCTAAGGCTAGTTTTTATCCTTACTTCTTTACGTGCTTAGTAGCCTAATTAATTAGTTATTCTTCCTTATAAGTCTTAATAAGGTTACTAGCGTTAGGCTTAAGATTCTTATAAGGTTTCTATATATTAGAAGCTAGTAAGTACCCTTTCTACTTAACGAGATACTTAACTAATAGCTAGGCTTTCCTTTAGGTTACCTTATAATTTATAATTCTCTTAACTTTATATTCCTTTATTCTATTAACTTTTACTAGTTTAGGAGGGATCTTTTTATAACTAAATAGGTCTTCCCTATCTAGCGCTTTCTATAACTATATTATTAATACTACTAGGTAAACTCTCTAGTAGGCTAGTAAGTTAAGTTTATAAGCGCTAGGCCTAACTACTTAAGTAATATAGAAAGGTCTAGTATACTATAGAGACTACTTCCTCTTAGGTTTTCTAAGTAGTAAATATCTTTTATAAAAGCAGAAGAATGCCTTATTACCTATAGTAAAGTTTACTAAGCGATAGTGTTAGTTATATTACTTCTTTCTTATTACTTTTACTACGTTAATAAGAGTCTATACTTCTACTTAGTAAGTATTACGTAATACGTTAATTAATTCTAATAGGATCCCCTTCTTACTAATATACTCTAACATAGTTCTAAAGTAAAACCTTAGTACTAGTTTATTTAGTAATTAGCTTATTATTATAGTAAGTAAGTTATTAAAAGAGTATTAGAGGGATAGTAAGATATTAATTTACAGTATGTTAGGGTTAGTATATATATAGAAATAAATAGTAATCTTAACAATCTAGTTTATCCTCTTACTCTACCTATTAGTCTAGAGGTAATATATAGTAGAAATAAGTAATCTTACCTTTAGGGCCTTAAAGATCCTTACTTAGACTACTAAGACAAACTTTAGGTTATAATTACTAATAATAGCGTTTAGTAGGCCTTAGTTATATAATATAAGCGTTTAAAGAAGTACTTAGGCCTACTAGTAAGCTTTATATTTAGTGTAACTTAGGATAAGTAGAACTTTTTTACTAAACTTATACGTTATAGTATAAAAGTAGTTAAACACGTTAAAGTTAGGTAATACCTAAAAACTATTCTAAGTTAGGACTTCTAGTATATTAGTAATAAAGTCTATAGATATAGTGTAATATAGGATACTAAGTGTTATAATAGGTTAGAGAGATCTAATAGGTTTCTAGTAATCTATTTAGTTACCTTAGCACGCTAGGTAATAGGCGATATACGTCTTAATAAGCTTTACCTTCCTATAGATATAGAAGTTCTAAAGTTCTATAAGTATTTTTTTATACCTAAAGTAAAACTTCTTATTATAAGTAAGAGTAAAAACCCTTCCTACTAAAGGCTTTAGGATATAGAGTCTCCTTATTTTATCTATAGATATATAGAATATTAGTCTGTAGTTATTAATTTCCTATAGGAGGATAGCTACTTAGGGTTATTATTACTTTTCTTAAGGTAGTTACTAATCTCTTTCTGCTTTATCTAAAGTTATATACTTACGTTTATCTGCCTATATTTACTAGATTTAATTCCTTAGATTCCTTAGCTTCTTATTACTTTAGTATCTTTTAATAATTTCCTATGTAAACTTATTATTAACTTATACTATAGTTATAGTAGCTTTTTTAGGTTTTAAGGGTTTATTACTTATATACTATACTATAGCTACTACTTCTATATTATTATTATTATTAATATTTATAAGTTTATCTTTATAAGGGAAATACTTAGATAGGTTAGGTCTTATAACTAGTAGGTAAGAAAGTGTATTAGGTATAACGTTTAGCTTATTTAGTATATAAAAAATCTTTAGGTAGTACTAGGAGAGGTAGTTAGTAGCGTTTATAAGCTTAAGATTTACCTTATTTAAGTTAAGGGTTCTTAGTGATATATGTATAATAATTCCTTTAGCTACTATATAGTTTATAAGAATATTAACTTCCTAGTAGTTAGATTATACTAGTTTTCTAAGCTTCTTTATAGCCTATATAATAGCTATAATTTTAGCTTCTATAGCGCTAAAACGTTTCTCTATTACTATTATAGATTAGGAAAGAAAAAGGATAGGTTTAATGTGTTTTATCTTTACGTTAATACTAGGTATGTTTTTACTATTCTAGTTATAATCTAACTAAAAAACTATAAGACTAAATCTACTAATATACGTATTAATCTTAAAGAATAGTAGTTTCTTAGGGTTATAGTAATATTATATTACTTAGTTATAGAGTTTCTCCTATAGTACGTTTTATACGTTAATCTCCTTAGGTAAGAGGTTAAATATCTCTTTTATAACGATTTATACCCTCGCCTAGTATGTAATACCTAGCTTAATAACTTTATCTTATCTTAGTTAGGCTACTAATTTTATCTTCTTCTACTAAAAGGGTAATGTAATTACGTTAAACTAAGGTAACCTTACGTAAAGCTAGCTGCCTATCCTAAAATATATCTTAAGGTTATATAAGCTATATAAGAAAACTAGCTTTTTAAACGTATAAATATAATTATCTATCTTATAGATACTCTTACTATTTATAACGTAACTAAGAAGCTTTACGCTAGGGAAGCTAGTAAAAGACTTTTTTATATTAATATAGATTTAGTATTTATTAAGGATATTTAGGATTATCTCTATATACTAGAGGTGCTTTTTGTTAGAGTTACTAAAGATTATAATATTATTAATATACGTATAGATAAAGTGTTAATACTTAAAGAATAGTTAGTCTATAAAGCGCTAAGGGTACGCTAGGGAATTCTTAAATCTTATAATAGTAACGTTAGAATACTTAAGCCTATAGGGACTAATTATTACTATTTTATCTTAATACTTAGAATATATACTAAGCTAGTAGAAGAACCTAGTAGCGTTAAATATTATTATGTGTTTCTTACCTCTTAGACAGCCTATAATTTTATTTTAGTTTAGAAGAAGGTAAACGTTTAGACTTACCTACTTATTAAGAGGTTATATATCTATAACTACTTAGCCTTTATTTTTTTTCCTATCTATATAGTATTTCTATATAATAAAGAGGGGGTATATAATAGAGGTAAAGCCTTATTACTAACTAATCTTCCCTAACTTATGTTATTTATCCTAATAGGCGTTAAGGAACTCTATATCCTTAAGACCTAATAGGAAGACCTAGATATTCTACCTTTAGTTTTACTATCCCTTAATAAGGTTAATCTTTATATAGTCTTTATTAGGAATAAGTACTATCCCTCTATTATAGTAAATATAGTATCTATTAAGTACTACCTTTATCTTACTAGTAAACTCCTTATTATTTATATAGATCTTTATACTATATTTATTAACTATTACTAAATATATTTTAGGCTTTATTATACTATATTTTAGTATTTCCTTTAGTATTAATATATCCTATAGGGTTTTTTTAGTATTGTCTACTCTTATAGTAAACTCTCTTATAGTGTTTAAGAATTCGTTAGTAACGTTAAGGAAATTTACTAAATCGCTATAAGCGATAGCATCTAGTATATCCTTACTAATCACCTAAGTAGTCTTTTTACCTTAGTTTAAAGTAATTTACGCTACTTTTATACCTTTCTTAATAGTTATTAGTTCTACTATGTTATTTTATACTAGTATAACTTTTAGGGTTTTTAAATTAGTAATAGCGTTAAGGATATACGCGTGTTTAAAGTATATATAGTATAGTTACTACTTCTTATCCTCTATAAATCTCTCTAAGAGGTTAATAAAGTTTATAGGGAGATACTAAAGTTCTCTTAGCTTAATAGTTACTATAAACTAAAAAGTAATCTATTATAACACTAGGTAGTAGTATTTAACTATAGTAGGGATTATTATATTATAGGAAGATTAAAGTTTTACCTACTTCTTATTAAAATCTACTACTATACTATAGTTATTATAAAATAGTGTTTTTAAAAGTAATTAGGCTAGGAGTTTCTTTATAACTCTAGCTGTTATTATAGTGTAAACCTTTACTTCTATACTTTTTACTACACTAATAATATATATATTAAAAGTAACGTTTTCTAAAAGTATAAAAGATAACCTAATTATACTTACTTTTTATAGCTCTATAGGTAAAAATCTTAGATTCTTAGTGAACTTCTTTACCTATTCTTACTCTACTAAGATAACTAATACTCCTATGTTAATATAAATAGAGTAGTCTTCTAAGTTCTTATTAGTATACACCTTAATCTAAAGATAGGTATACTTATAGTATCTATATTTCTTATTAGGTTTAATAACTACCTTAAAGACTTCTCTTAGTTAAAAGGTAAAATTTATAGTGTTATTATATTAGTCTATTCCTCTATTAGGTTTTATAACTAAGTCCTCTAAGGAAACTAATAGTATAAAAGGCGTTATTATTATAGCTAAAAAGTTATTATCTAAAAGCGTTTAAGTAAGGTACTTTTTAACCTTACTTTATAATAGGGTGTAGTTATTACTAGGTTTAATAACCTCCTCTTATTCTTTAGGTAATAGCGCCTCTTACTTTAATAAGGGGGTAATAAAGTTTACCCTCTCTATCTTACGTAAGGGGACTTCTTTAGTACCTTTAAGGATATACCTATTATCTATAAGTTTATTAATATAAATCTAAGCGTTTTTATTATTTTCCTATATAAATTACACGTTATTACGCCTATTAATTTTTTAGGTATAACGTACGCGTTATCTCTATCTGCCTCCTTACTTAACTTCCTACTAGGGTTATTAATCTTTTATATAACGTTTAGTATTATCTTAGTAGTCTTCTTTCTAGTAGTTATTATAGGATTAGTATCCTTTATAGTTTCTATAGTAATTTCTATAATATCTATAGTTATCTTAACTATACTAATTATTCCTACTACCTAATCCCTAGAATATAGTCTCTTCCTTATTGTCTTTAGAAAGGTTTTTATTATAGGGTTTTAGGTAACTAGCCTATAAGGCTCCTAGGTAAACTGTTACGTTTCCCTAGTATACTATATCCTTACTATTATAGTTAGTAGCGTTATTAATATATACTAGGTTATATTAGGATCTAGGTGCTATATCTTATAGTGCTTTATGTTATTCCTTAGCGTAGGTAATATATCTATCTAAGGAGTTATTATCTTTAGGCTTATAGAGGAACTATTTAAGCTATAGGGTAAGGTTATTATAAAACCTTATTAGCTATTAACGTTAGGTTTAATCTCCCTATACTCTTATATTCTTAAAGTAGCTCTAAGTAAATATATAAATATTACTTTAGCTATTGATTTTCTCTATAGTAAAGTGGTTTTCCTAAAACTACTTTTTAGCGTCTACTAAAGTAAGGCTAAAGCGTTCTCTAATCTGTTAAGTAATAGTAGCTTATCCTTACTATTTTAGCTATTACTATTCTCTAGTTATAAGTTAAAATTCCTATTAGTTTTAGGCTTATCCCCTAAAGTACTAGTAAATCGTCTAACTAAAATACTATAGTAATAAGGTATTATAGTATACTACCTTAACGGCTTAGGTCTATAACTTTACGTTATAGTAGTAAGTTATATAGTAGTTATAAAAGATAAGGTTTAAAAAGTAACGCTTTATATTAGTATCTAGCTAAAAAATACTAACCCCTATAGGTATCTATAAATAAGTTAAAGTATATCTTAAGGTGTTTATACTATTAGATAATATTCTAAAGATTTATATTTAGTATACTATAGTATAAAAGAATATATCTATAAACTAAAATATATTTAGTAGTAGCGTTAGTACTACTACTAGATAAAGGATATTTACTATTAGTTATCTCTACCCTCCTATAGGTATTAACAGCTAGGAAGTTAAAATCCCTAGCTGTTAGGGAGGTAGGTAGTAAGGGAATACTTATATCTACCTTACTATTATATCTAAAAGGGTAAAGTATATCCTTTATATAAAGACGTTTAGTAGTATGCCTAAGTATAGTAGTATAACTAAAGGTATTAGGTATATAGCTAGTCCTTAGGGGTAAGGCAGTGTGTATACTATCTACCCTAAAGGGGGGGTTTAATAAGCTAGACCTAGTAGTATTTAAGTAAGCTAAAAGCCTAGTATACCTAGTCTATAAGGGTAGTAACCTATACTAGTTAGGAAACTACTAAGTATTAGGAATTATATTAGGAAGGGTAGTTATTAAACCCCTATAGCTAGTAGTAATAAGGTTACTATTATTATATATTATATTACGCTAGAGGGGGTTAAATTAGCTAGCTAGCTGTTTAGTGTTATTCCTTTAGTAGGCTAGTGTTTTACTTAAGTAGGCCTATAATTTCTAGTTCTTTACTTTTTAGTAAACGCTATATTATATTAGAATCTTCTAGTACCTTAGGTAGAGACGCTATAAGAGGGCTATCTTTATATCTATTATAGAATTCTCTTATAGTCTTATTAACCCTTAAGGTAGGTTGTTAAGGAAGAATTTTCTTTAGGGGTTTTAGAACCTACTTAATTATCTTCTTTTTTAGTATAACTAGGTTTTCTAATAACTAAAAGGTCTAGGAATTTATTTATAAAAGTAGTATAGGTAATCTATTAGTAAACAATCTTAAGGAAACCGCTAGGTTTTATCTTACGTTATTAATAATCCTTTTTACTATCTTAATAGTAGATTTAACTTAGTAGTTATTATTAGTGTATCTATTATTTAGGTAGAAGTCTATATCCTACCTATTAGTTCTATAGTATAGTATATTACTATTAAACTCTATAAATATAAGGTTAAAGATATTATCTTATAGACTTTTAGAAAAACTCCTTATAACTTTATATAGTAGGAACTATTTAAGCTATATATAAAGTTAATATAACTTAGTAATATACCCTAGCTAAAGAAGCTTACTTATACTACTTTTAAAGTCTTAAAGCTTCTATTAGGGTAGAGGTATATCTTTACCTTAAGTTAGTAAAGAAAAAGAAAATATTATAAGGTATAAACTAAAATAGTTATACTACTACTTAATATAGCCTTCTAAGTAGCTATTTTAAATCTAATAGGAATAGTTAGGCTATAATAGTAGTAGAATATTACACTAGCGTCTTATATTAGTTAGGCTACTAATTTCGTCTTCCTCTACTAAAAGGGTAACGTAATTATATTAAACTAAGGTAACCCTATATAAAGCTAGCTACCTATCCTAAGATATATCTTAAAGTTATGTAGGCTATATAAGAAAACTAGCTTTTTAAACGTATAAATATAATTATTTATCTTCTAGATACCTTTACTATCTATAACGTAACTAAAAAGCTTTACGCTAGGGAAGCTAGTAAAGGACTTTTTTACGTTAATATAGATTTAGTATTTATTAAGGATATTTAAAACTATCTCTATATACTAAAGGTACTCTTTATTAGAGTTACTAAAGATTATAATATTATTAATATACGTATAGATAAAGTGTTAATACTTAAAGAATAGTTAGTTTATAAAGCGCTAAGCGTATGCTAGGGAATTCTTAAATCTTATAATAGTAACGTTAGAATACTTAAGCCTATAGGGACTAATTATTACTATTTTATCTTAGTGCTTAGAATACACACTAAGCTAGTAGAAGAACCTAGTAGCGTTAAATATTATTATATGTTTCTTACCTCTTAGACAGCTTATAATTTCGTTTTAGTCTAAGAGAAGGTAAACGTCTAGACTTACCTACTTATTAAGAGGTTATATATCTATAACTACTTAGCTTTTATCTTTTTTCCTATCTATATAGTATTTCTATATAATAAAGAGGGGGTATATAATAGAGGTAGGGCCTTATTACTAACTAATCTTCCCTAACTTATATTGTTTATCCTAATAGGCGTTAAGGAACTCTATACCCTTAAGACCTAATAGAAAAACCTAGATATTCTACTTTTAGTTTTACTATCCCTTAATAAGGTTAATCTTTATATAGTCTTTATTAGGAATAGGTACTATCCCTCTATTATAGTAGATATAGTATCTATTAAGCACTACCTTTATCTTACTATTAAACTCCTTATTATTTACGTAAATCTCTATACTATATTTATTAACTATTACTAGATATATCTTAGGCTTTATTATACTATATTTTAGTATTTCCTTTAGTATTAATATGTCTTATAGGGTTTTTTTAGCGTCGTCTACTCCTATAGTAAACTCTCCTATAGTATTTAGGAATTTATTAGTAACGTTAAGGAAATTTACTAAATTACTATAAGTAATAGTATCTAGTATATCCTTACTAATCGCCTAGGTAGTCTCTTTACCTTAGTTTAAAGTAATTTACACTACTTTTATACCTTTCTTAATAGTTATTAGTTCTACTATATTATTATACACTAGTATAACTTTTAGGGTTTTTAAATTAGTAATAGCATTCAGGATATATATGTGTTTAGAGTGTATATAGTATAGTTACTACTTCCTATCCTCTATAGATCTCTCTAGGAGGTTAATAAAGTTTATAAAGAGATACTAAAGTTCTCTTAGCTTAATAGTTACTATAAACTAAAAAGTAATCTATTATAACACTAAGTAGTAGTATTTAACTATAGTAAGAATTATTATATTATAAGAAAATTAGAGTTTTACCTACTTCTTATCAAAATCTACTACTATACTATAGTTATTATAAAATAGCGTTTTTAGAAGTAATTAGGCTAAAAGTTTCTTTATAACTCTAGCTGTTATTATAGTATAAACCTTTACTTCTACACCCTTTACTATACTAATAATATATATATTAAAAGTAACGTTTTCTAAAAGCATAAAAGATAACCTAACTACACCTACTTTTTATAGCTTTATAAGTAAAAATCTTAGATTTTTAGCAAACTTTTTTACCTATTCTTACTCCACTAAGATAACTAATACTCCTATATTAACATAAATAAAGTAGTCTTCTAAGTTCTTATTAGTGTATACCTTGATCTAAAGATAGGTATACTTATAGCGTCTACGTTTCTTATTAGGTTTAATAACTACCTTAAAGACTTCTCTTAGTTAAAAGGTAAAATTTATAGTATTATTATATTAGTCTATTCCTCTATTAGGTTTTATAACTAAGTCCTCTAAAGAAACTAATAGTATAAAAGGCGTTATTATTATAACTAAAGAGTTATTATCTAAAAGCGTTTAAGTAAGGTACTTTTTAACCTTACTTTATAATAAGGTGTAGTTATTACTAAGTTTAATAACCTCCTCTTATTCTTTAGGTAATAGCGCCTCTTACTCTAATAAGGGGGTAATAAAGTTTACCCTCTCTATCTTATATAAGGGGACTTCTTTAGTGCCTTTAAGGATATACCTATCGTCTATAAGTTTATTAATATAAATCTAAGCGTTCTTATTATTTTCCTATATAAATTACATATTATTACGCCTATTAATTTTTTAAGTATAACGTACGTGTTATCTCTATCTACCTCCTTACTTAACTTCCTACTAAAGTTATTAATCTTTTATATAACGTTTAGTGTTATCTTAGTAGTCTTCTTTTTAGTAGTTATTATAGGATTAGTATCCTTTATAGTTTCTATAGTAATTTCTATAATATCTATAGTTATCTTAACTACGCTAATTGTTTTTACTACCTAATCTTTAGAATATAGTCTCTTCTTTATTATCTTTACAGGGGTCTTTATTATAGGGTTTTAGGTAACTAGCCTATAAGGCTCCTAAGTAAACTATTACGTTTCTTTAGTATGCTATTAACACAGTTGAAAATAGGTAATAGATTAGTTAACTTCTTAATCTAAAGCTATAGCTAGTAGTGCTAGCCCTTATAGGCTAGCGCTAGGTAGGGCTCCTACAGACTAACTATAGGCCGGCCGACCGGTAGATTATAGTATCTTTAGTAGGATCTATAGCTAGGCTAGGTAATCTATAATAGCTACTTTGTCTTATAATAAGTACCCCCCCTATAATAAAATAATTATTATATAGTAATTATATAGAAGTAGAAAAAGGGAAAAGGAAAGAAACGTAATAGCGTTATAAAGTAACGTAGCGTAAAGGTAAAGTAAAGCAGAAGTAAGTAAAAGTAAAGAAACTAAATAATAGTTATAAATAAAGTAGATATCTATAAAATAGGATAATAGTAAAAGTAACTAATCTAACTATATATCTTAGGCTTCTATAGCGCTGTTCTAGCTACTATAGAAAGGGTATACCTAAGTAGTAATTAATAGTTATTATTATAGTTACTATTATTACTATATTCCTTAGAATATCTGTCGTTAGAATATCTATTAGTATATCTATCACTATATCTATCTCTATAGTCGTTAAAGTCCCTATCTCTATTAGTATATTCTCTAACTATATTAGTATTATCCCTATCTATATCCTTATTATAATCCCCTTTACTATCTATATAGTTATATTAACTAGTAGGGTATAAATAGTAAGATAGCTAATAAGATAGCTAATAATACGTTAGTTAGCTAGGTAGATAATATATAGGTTAATACGTAGGCTAGCTAGGCTAATATATAGTCTAGCTATATAGTTAAGCAGCTATATAATAGTCTGCTAGTAGGCTAGCTAGCTAGGTGTATAAATATTTATATAGTTAGACTAGTTAGGCGTATAGGTATAGATATTTAACTAGCTAGATAGGCTAGTAGTTTAGCTAGAAGTATAATAGCTAGTTAGGTGTATAGGCGTACGACTTATCTAGCTAGCTATATTATTACTCTATATAGCTAGATAATTCCTTATAGTTATAGTAATATTCCCTAATACAAATTATTTTATTATTGTCTTTATCCTAAAGACTAATCTCTACTATATAGCTAATATCGTTATATTCCTTATTATCTTCCTTATTATCTTCCTTATCTAGGGTATCTTAACTATAGTACTAAGTAGCTTTATAATATGTTAGTAGTAGTAGTAGTAAGTAGTTATAAAGCTAGCTAACTTACTACTAAAGAGATTAGATCTCTTCTTCTTACTTTTAAAGTTATTAGTATGTATAAGATTTACCTCTAAATAGGTTACCTCCTCTATATCTAAGGTGTAGTTAACGTAGCTTAGCTAGTAATATAAGTGCCTTAGTAAAGGTAGTTATAGGTAGTAACTAAAGCTATAGAGGTAGTTAATAGGTACGCTAGGTGTATACTAGAAGTAGTGTTAGTAGTAACAGCTTTATATATCTTATTAAGTACCTTAGGTAATAACCTATATGTAGATTATACGTACTAAAGACTTACTTATTAGTCTTCTACTAAGGCTTTTCTTTATCTTACTAAGCCTAAATTATAGCTATTCTTATGTAAAAGGCTTTAATAGCCTCGTTAGATTTTATAGCTAAAAAGAAGACTAATACTACTAGTAATATAAATTACTTACTTATTAATAGGCTAGAGGGTAGTAAAAAGACTATAGAAAGTAATAGTAGTAATAGTAAAGTTAATAAAGGCAGTAAGGGCTATAATAAAGCTAGTAAAGGCAGATTACAGTCTAGTAGATAGTAGAAGAAGGCATTTTAAGATATAAAGTCTTAACAGTAAAGTCGGTAGCAATAGGTGTAGTTATTTACATATACATAGCGGAATAACGCGGATTTTAAGGGATATTAGGTACTACACTTCTAGTAGGGCTCTAGCTAGTAACTCTGCTACTACTATCTCTTAAGTACCTTAATTAATAGTAGTTCTAGTAGTAGTAGATTTAACGGTATAATAGGTAAAAAAGAGTATAAAGAAGGGTAATAAAAGTAAGGTTAATAAGAGTAAGGGTGTTAGCTAGAGGGATGTTAGCTTTAGCTAGGTAGGTAGTTATTATAGCGTAAGCTATAGGTAAATAACTCTACTAGTAGGCGTATATTAGCAGCTAATTAGTAAAGAAATATAGGCTTCTAATTAGTTAAAGAAGAAAAACTAAATAAATAGCTTCTTCTTATAGTTAGCGTATTTGCCTCTTATTATGAATTTTAACAGTAGTAAAGGGTTAATATCCTATAGTATTATAACGTAGTTATACTACTACTTAACATAGTTAAAAATAGGTAATAGATTAGTTAACTTCCTAATCTAAAGCTATAGCTAGTAGTGCTAGCCCTTATAGGCTAGCGCTAGGTAAGGCTTCTATAGACTAACTATAGGCTAGCCGACCGGTGGATTATAGTATCTCTAGTAGGATCTATAGCTAGGCTAGGTAATCTATAATAGCTACTTTATCTTATAATAGCTATATCCTTACTATTATAGTTAGTAGCGTTATTAACGTATACTAAGTTATATTAGGATTTAGACGCTATATCTTATAGTGCTTTATATTATTCCTTAGCGTAAGTAATATATCTATCTAAGAAGTTATTATCTTTAGGCTTATAGAGGAACTATTTAAGCTATAGGGTAAGGTTATTATAAAACCTTATTAGCTATTAACGTTAGGTTTAATCTCTTTATGCTTTTACATACTTAAAGTAGCTTTAAGTAAATATGTAAATATCGCTTTAGCTATTAATTTTCTTTATAGTAAAGTAGTTTTCTTAAAACTACTTTTTAGTATCTACTAAAGTAAAGCTAAAGTGTTCTTTAATCTATTAAGTAATAGCAGCCTATCCTTACTATCTTAGCTATTACTATTCTCTAGTTATAAGTTAAAATTCCTACTAGTTTTAGGCTTATCCCCTAAGGTACTAGTAAATTATTTAACTAAAGTACTATAGTAATAAGGTATTATAGTATACTACCTTAACAGCCTAGGTCTATAACTCTACGTTATAGTAGTAAGTTACGTAGTAGTTATAAAAAATAGGGTCTAAAGAGTAACGCTTTATATTAGCGTTTAGCTAGAAGATACTAACCCCTATAGGTATCTATAAATAGGTTAAGGTATGTCTTAAGGTGTTTATACTATTAGATAATATCCTAAAGATTTATATTTAGTATACTATAGTATAAAAGAATATATCTATAAACTAAAATATATTTAGTAGTAGTATTAGTATTACTACTAGATAAAGGATATTTACTATTAGTTATTTCTACCCTCCTATAGGTATTAATAGCTAAGAAGTTAAAATCCCTAGCTATTAGGGAGGTAGGTAGTAAGGGAATACTTATATTTACCTTACTATTATATCTAAAGGGGTAAAGTATATCCCTTATATAGAGACGTTTAGTAGTATACCTAAGTATAGTAGTATAACTAGAGGTATTAGGTATATAGCTAGTCCTTAGGGGTAAAGCGGTATATATACTATCTACCCTAAGGGGGGGGTTTAATAAGCTAGACCTAGCGGTATTTAAGTAGGCTAAAAGCCTAGTATGCCTAGTCTATAAGGGTAGTAACCTATACTAGCTAGGAAACCGCTAGGTATTAGGAATTATATTAGGAAGGGTAGTTATTAGACCTTTATAGCTAGTAGTAATAAGGTTTACTATTATTATATATTATATTACGCTAGAAGGGGTTAAATTAGTTAGCTAGCTGTTTAGTATTATTCCCTTAGTAAGCTAGTATTTTACCTAAGTAGGCTTATAATTTCTAGTTCTTTACCTTTTAGTAAACGCTATATTATATTAGAATCTTTTAGTACTTTAGGTAGAGACGCTATAAGAAGGCTATCCTTATATCTATTATAGAATTCTCCTATAGTCTTATTAACCCTTAAGTTAGGTTGTTAAGGAAGAATTTTCCTTAGGGGTTTTAAAACCTACTTAGTTATCTTCTTTTTTAGTATAACTAGGTTTTCTAATAACTAAGAGGTCTAGGAATTTATTTATAAAAGTAGTATAGGTAATCCGTTAGTAAATAATCTTAAGGAAACCGCTAGGTTTTATCTTACGTTATTAATAATTCTTTTTACTATCTTAATAATAGATTTAACCTAGTAGTTATTATTAGTATATCTATTATCTAAGTAGAAGTCTATATCCTACCTATTAGTTCTATAGTATAGTATATTACTATTAAACTTTATAAATATAAGGTTAAAGATATTATCTTATAGACTTTTAGAAAAACTCCTTATAACTTTATATAATAAGAACTATTTAAGCGACGTATATAGTTATAATAACTTAGTAATATACCTTAGCTAAAGGAGCTTACTTATACTGCTTTTAAAGTCTTAGAACTTCTATTAAGGTAGAAGTATATTTTTACCTTAAGTTAGTAAAGAAAAAGAAAATATTATAAGGTGTAAACTAAAGTAGTTATACTACTACTTAATATAGCCCTCTTAGTAGCTGTTCTAAATCTAATAGGAATAGTTAGGCTATAATAGTAGTAGAATATTATACTAGTGTCTTATAAAGTAATATAGTGTAAAGGTAAAGAATAATAGAAATAAGTAATAATAAGGAAACTAAATAGAGGTTATAGAATAAAAGATAGGTCTTAGAAGTAAGGTATTATTATAGTTAACCTTCTTACTAGAGGAGGTTAATAGCGTAGAGGATTATATACTCTATAGGTATGTAAATGTATACGTGCCTATAGGGATGTCCTCCTCTAGCCTATCTATCTACTTTATTCTGTAATAACTACTATATTTACTACTACTATACTATTTACTACTACTTTATTACTATTACTACTACTTATAAGACCTATAGGGTCTTTTAGTAGCTTACTACTACTCCCCCTTACTACTACTAATAATAATAACTATAATAGCGCTATTATATATACTATTTCTTACTACTACTACCTTTAGTAAATAGTTATTTAGCACTTAGACTTTCTAAACGCTATTAAAAAACTTTTTTACTATATTAAAACTACTTATAAGTTTTTTACCCTTTTAGTACCCCCTTAAACCCCCTTTTATCTTTAACTATTATAGCTACTAGTAATAAACACGCCTATTATACTATTATATATAGTAAAGAGTATATTTCTATAAGTTTTCCCTCTTTATATTAGCTACTTCTATAGCTACTAGGCCTTAACTAACTTACTATAGGCTATTTATACTACCTTTACTACTACCTTTACCCTTAAAAACATTATTAAGGACTTACGTAATAAGACTAACCCTTATTCTACCTTCTACCTTAAGGCTATAAGTACTTTAATACCTTTTTACTACCCCTCTACCCTTTATTAACTCTATTTATTATAGAATAAGATTAAGAAGGCCTAAACCCTAGGTAAAAAGGCCCTTTAGAAAAAGGCTAACGCTACTAAGGCCCCTAACTCTAAGCGTAAGGCTAAAGTAAAGGAGGAGGAGTAGCTCCTCTACTAGTATAAAGTTCTTACCCTTAAGGCTACTACTACTACTACTAAGCGCTAGGCTAAAGTAGCTAAGTCTTTATTTAAAACTACTAAGGTTACTACTATAGCTATTAAAGCTTATACTACTACCTTTTAGAAGTAGACCTAAGCTATTTAGGCCTAAAGCGCCTTCTTTATAAAGTAAGTAGCTTCTTATACCTATATAGTATATAATTTCTTACTCCCCCTTTTAGTACTCCCTTATACCTTAATACCTCTTAATAGTATATAAATAATCTTAACTTTAAGGCTAAGAAGGATAGAGTTTTTAGCTAGGTAGAGTTAGAAGTAGAGGAGTTAGAAGAGGAGTTAGGTAATTCTAACGCTTAGCTTTTTCTTCCCCCTACTACTTTACTAATACTTCCCTAAAGCATACTTTAGGTTTTATTATTTATTATTTTCTCCTTACCTACCCTCTTAAGCTTAAAATACTTAGCCTTAGGCTAACTATACTTCTTAGCCTTTATATTAAAATATAAAAGAAGTAGCCTTTATACTATATAACTATTTACTACTTATTCTTTTACTAATACTTCTTTAGTAATACTTCTTTTATATTTCTACTATTAATTTAAATTACTACTTTTACTTTACTATATTTCCCTTTTTACTCTACTAATAACCCTTTAGTAAAGCGCCTTTTTATATTTATCCCTTAAATTTTAGTATAGGTTTTTTTATAGTTCTTATAAGTTTTTTTTCTTACTATATCCTTTTTACTTAATTAGATACTAGTAATTCTTTAGTAGCCTTTAGTAGCTTACTACTACCTTTACTTTATAAACGTCTTCTTTTTCTTCTTTAATTAGTATCTCTTTACTTTTTTTCTTAGTACTATAAAACTTTTCTAGTTATAATAGTAAAAAAACATATTATATATTTAGTACTTAGATTATAAATCTAATTTATATATAGCGCCTTTATTAACTACCTATATAATCCTAAAGGGTCTTAAGTACTTATTTAAAAGCTTTTATAATAGTCGTTTTTAGTAAATATTATAGGTTACTAAGAGGACCTTTTCCCCTACTTTAAACTTAATTTTAGTTCTCTTTTTATTATACTATTTTATATAGGTGTTATTTAACTAGCTTAGTAGCTACTATACCTCTTCTCTTTACTATTATAACTAACTAACTTTCTCTCTAGCTATAAGGATAACTATCTACTTAGGTTTATTACTTTAAATATTATAAGGACCTTTTAGCTAGTATCCTATTAAGGCCTCTACTAGTAGTATACTAGTAGCACTATAGTAAGCACTATTATAAATAAACTATACTTTTAAAAGCTAGTCTACCTAGTCGTCTTACTTAATATTATAGTAGGCTTATAGGAAGTATTTTACGTTTTAATTTTACTATTCTATCTATCTATTAGTTTATAGGTAATACGCTATACTTAGTTTCCTCTTAATAGCTAACTAGTAGTATACCTCTACTTAGAAGTAGCTTATAAATAGTAATCCCTAATCTAAAATAATTAACTTTAGTACCTTATATAATATTATAACCCTATTAACTAAAATTATTACTAGTATATCTACTATTATTACCTTATAGGTAGGAATATATAGAGTATACTTTATTAGTTAATTAACTACTACTAAAATACTATTAAAATTATTCCCCTTCTTCCCTCCTAACTTTAGAAGCTTTATAATAAAGTTAAGTAAAATACTTTACTATAGTTAGGTAGGTACTAGTAGGCTTCTAAAGGCCTTATAAAGTATATATTATTAGGGCTTAGTCTGCTAATATATAGTATACGTCTTAACGTACTTTTTAATATCCTTTATTATTACTTTCTAAAAGAATAACTTAGCTAGCTGTTTTATTATATAGCTATACCTTAGGTAACTACTAGTTAGTTTATTATAAAACGCTATTAGTATCTCTATTTATAGCTTACTATTTTCTAAGACTACTACTTATCTATTATATCTAACTATTTCTTTTTTATCTTTACTTTAGCTTACTTACTACTACTATACTAATCCCTTTAAGTCTAGGTTTTCTCTTTATTCTACTATTACCTCCTCCTCTAGCTTAAGTACTAAATCTTTAGGTAGAGGTAGTTAACCTAGGTTTGTTAGTGCCCCTTTAGTAGCCTATATACGCCTTATCCTTACTACCCTAGGTGTAAAACGTTTTAAGAAGTCTTTTAAAAACACGCTTCTCTTATAATTAACCTCTTTATTAGAAGGCTAGTAGTCTAAGTATTAAGATAACCTATTTACTAGGTTTAATTTCCTAAAGTAGTATTTAATCTTAAAGTTAAATATTATAAGATTCTATAATATTTAGCCTTAGCGTTTACTTAACTAGGGTTTATTAGTAAGGTAGTAGTATCTTAGGTAATTAGTTAGGAAGACTATCTAATACTAGTTATAAAAATAGAAGTAGTACTACTACTATATAGCTTTATAAATAGCTAATAGCTTTACCTTTAGTATATTATATTAAAGCTTAGCCCCTTTTAGTTTTTATAATATATATACTATAAGGTACTATTAATAATTATAAAGCTAGTATAAAACTACTTTAATTATAAAAGTAAAAGCGTTTATCTTAACTTAAATAGGTAGCTTTAGGTTAAAATAGCGTAGTACTAAAGCTATAGTAAAGAGGTCTTTAAGTCTTTAAAACGCCTTTAGTACTCCTTTAGTAATCTTTAGGAGACGCCTCCTTTTTATAGTTAGTAGATTAGTTAATAGGGTATATACCTTTATATAATTATAAATAAACTAGTAATAAAACCTAGTAAACCTTAAGAAGACCTATATATCTTAGATACTAGTAGGTACTAGCTACTTTATAATAGCTTATATATAGTCTTACTTTATAATAATACTATCTTTTACTATTATAAATCCTAAGAACCTAATAGAATACTTATAGAACTTATACTTCTTAAGGTTAGCTACTAACTTAGTAGCGTCTAGCCTACTAAGTACCTACTTTACTATAGCTATATATAATTCCTAGTCTTTTAAGAAAATTAAGATATTATCTAAATAGATAATATAAATAATATCTACTAACCCTACTAAAGTATTATTAATATAAGCCTAAAAGGTAGCTAGTATATTAACTAGTCTAAAAGGTATAACCTTATATTTATAATAGCTATAATATATATAAAAAGCTGTTTTCTACTTATCTCCTTTATAAATACCTACCTAATAGTACCTATCCTTTAAATCTAGCTTAGTATACTATTTTACTTTAGATAGATAGTTAAGGATTTTAGTAATTAGTAGTAGTAGTATCTAATTCTTAATAGTAATATAGTTAAGCCTTTAGTAGTTAACGTAAAGCTTTAGCTTACCTTTTTTCTTAGGTATAAATAGGATTAGTACGCTTACTAGGCTTTTAGATTACTAGATCTAACCTTTTACTAAGGCCTTCTCTAGATATTCCCTAAGCTTAGTAAGCTTTAGCTTTACTAAAGGGTAAATAAGGCCCTATAGGGGTTTTACTTCTAGTTTTAAGTTAATAGTATATACTTTATCCCTAGTGCCTCTTTAGTGTTTTATTACTTTAAAGATATAGGCTTATTCTATATACTTAGGAGGTAGACTTAGCTTCTCCTCTAGCTTAATAGTAGCTTATATATACTAAACCTTTATTCCTACTATAAAGGTTACTTTAGTATCCTTTAATACCTTCTTAATAGCCTTTTTACCTACTACTTACTCTATATCTTTACCTCTTAGCTAATATATTTAGTTAAGTGTTTTCTAGCTTAAGTTAGAAAATGCTACTCTCCCCTAGGGGATACCTAGGATTATAATATAATCCTTATCTAAAGTAAATACTAAAAATAGGTATACTTCTATTTTCTTAGTACTAAAGTTATCTATTATTTATATAGTTAGGACTTCTTAACTATAATTAGGAGCTTTTAATCCCTATAGGCCTTATAGCACTAGTCTATTACTAACCTATAGTAGATAACCTGTTTATAATACTACTTTCTAATTAACTATATTATACTTTATACTTATATTAATTAATACTTTCTCCTTCTTCTATACCCCTTTAATTCTTACCTATAGGGTTACCTTAAATCTTTAGCAGCCTAAAGCCTATTCCTATAGTATATTAATTATATTTACCCCTATAGCTTCTTTTATCCTAGTATATCTCTTACCTAAATACTTAGGTTATCTATAGTAGTAATAGTTAGGCTTTTAGTACTAGTTAGAGTAGTAGCCTTTATTTCTATAATTATAGTATATAATAGACACTTAGTTATATATTAGTCCCCCTTTAGTTAGTTATATACTACTCTTTTATTCTACTTAGCTTAGTTTATTTAGTTTATTAGTTAGGGGTGTAAGAGTACCTAATAGCTTACTCTTAACCTCTATAGTTATATAAAGTAGTTCTTAAGATAGCTACTAGCTAAGCCCCCTTAGTATACTACCTTAGTAGTTAGTATTTATAAAAGCCCTCTATTAGATTCTTCCTATTATCTCTACTTACTTAGTAATATTATCTAACGCCTCTTAGGTATTTAGTAGCCTATAAGCTATAACTTTATCTTATAGGTTAAAGAGGATATAGTTCATAACGTTAATTACCTATAGCCTCTCTAGTAGTTAGTCTAAGTACTTTACCTCTAGCGCCTTATACTAGTTAATAAAAGCCTAGTATAATTACCTAGGTTTCTAGCGTTTATCTTTTAGTTTTAAAACTATATTATACGCCTATATATTCTTATTAGCTACACTATTACGTAGCTACTTCTTTATAATAAGCTAAATAACTTTTATCTAGTTATTTCTAAAGTATATATTTATATATATTACCTATTAGTAGCTTACTAGTCCCTTTAGATATACTTCTATATAAAGTACTTTATTACTATTATTTTTTATACTACTTAAGGTAAATAAGCCTATAAGCTTAAACTAAAAGTCTACTAGTTTAGCCTAGCTTCCTCCCTTATATTAAAGGGGTACTAATTACTTTCCCTAATTATTTAGTTAGTGTTACTTAAGGGCTGCCTACTAATTAGCTAGTACCCCCCTATTAAGTAGTACGTTAGGGTTACCTTTATTCTAAAGTACTATAATTATTTTTATATTTTTTTACTTTTAAGCCTTAGCTATCTCTACTTATATTAAGGCTTATACTTAAGCTGTAGTTATCTCTTTTATAACTTTATAGCTATAATTAGTAATAATAGGGGTAGTAGTATCCCTTAGGTTATTACTAGTAGCGCCTTAGGTATCTCTACTGTTATAGTTATTCTAACTAGTAGGATCCTAGTAGGTTAAAGCCTTCTTAGTATTTATTATACTAGTTCTTTTATTATTTTATCTATTATAGGTATTATCCCCTTAGTAGGTTACTAAAGTTCTTCTAAGTACTATTATTACTTTACTAGTTAGTATACCTAAAGTTAAGTAGAGGTAGAAACGTGTTATAGACTAGGTTTATATAGAGTAGTAAAGTTACTAACTATAGGTAGGGGTTAGTTAGTTATATTATTTCTACCTACCCCCTCCCCCTTAGGTAGATAGTAACTCCCTCTTTTCTATCTCCTAATTATCCCTTATTTAATTAATATATTCTAAGCCTATTAGTTAGGATACTAGTAGTCCCTTAGGGCTTACCTAGTAAGCCCTATCTTAGATCTACGTCTTCTAACCTTACGTAATCCCTTTTAGCTAGTAGACTAACTATCTAGTCCTAACACTACTAAAGTAAATACTAGCTTTACTAGTATAAGTTATATTAAGTAGGAGCTTTATATTAAGGTACTTATAAAAAGCGTAATATTACTATTAACCTATAGTTAATATATAAGCTATATTAGTATTAGGTATAATACTTTAGAAGGTTATTATAGTATATTAGTTATTAAAGATAAATACCTTACTATTACTATTATTTTTTATAGTAAGCCTATAGTAAAGAGGGTTATTATAGGTAATTATATAGAAAGTAGCCTAGTTATAAAGTTATATAAGAACTTTAAGGCTATTAACTATTCTTTTACTATAAAAGATTAAAAATATAAAGAAAGTACTATTACTATAGAAGCTAGTATTCTTATTACTACTTTTATACTTCTTTTTAGTTTTATTATAAGTAGTAGCTTTTAGTTTTTTTATTTTATAAGAAACTTAGTAAATCCTAATAAAGTCTTTATATAATATTAGTTTTTATATCTTTAGAAGGATATATTACGTTCTTCTATTAAATACTTAGTTAACTAATAGCTAGTCTTATTATAAATAAAACACTTCTTTATAGTAAGATTCCCTTTTTTATAGGGTTTTTCCTATAGACTATATATATTATAAAATAAAGTAGATAGATAGGCTAAAGGAGGACATCCCTATAGGCATATATATATTTACATACCTATAGAGTATATAATCCTCTACACTATTAACCTCCTCTAGTAAGAAAGTTAACTATAATAATACCTTACTTCTAAGACCTACCTTTTATTTTATAACCTCTATTTAGTTTCCTTATTATTACTTACTTCTATTATTCTTTACTTTTACACTACGTTACTTTATAAGGCGCTAAGGTAATACTCTACTACTATTACAGCCTTAATATTCCTATTAGATTTAGAATAGCTACTAGGAGGGCTATATTAAGTAGTAGTATAACTACTTTAGTTTATACCTTATAATATTTTCTTTTTCTTTACTAACTTAAGGTAAAAATATACTTCTACCCTAATAGAAGTTTTAAGACTTTAAAAGTAGTATAAGTAAGCTCCTTTAGCTAAAGTATATTACTAAGTTATAGTAACTATATATATAACTTAAATAGTTTCTATTATATAAAGTTATAAGGAGTTTTTCTAAAAGTCTATAAGATAATATCTTTAACCTTATATTTATAAAGTTTAATAGTAATACACTACACTATAAAACTAATAGGTAAGATATAGACTTCTACTTAGATAATAGATATACTAATAATAACTATAAGGTTAAATCTACTATTAAGATAGTAAAAAGAATTATTAATAACGTAAGATAAAACCTAGCGGTTTCTTTAAGATTATTTACTAATAGATTACCTATACTACTTTTATAAATAAATTCCTAGACCTCTTAGTTATTAGAAAACTTAGTTATATTAAAAAGAAAGATAACTAAGTAGGTTTTAAAACCCCTAAGGAAAATTCTTCCTTAATAACCTAACTTAAGGGTTAATAAGACTATAGGATAATTCTATAATAGATATAAAGATAGCCTTCCTATAGCGTTTCTACCTAAAGTACTAGAAGATTCTAAAATAATATAGTATTTACTAAAAGGTAAAAAACTAGAAATTATAGGCCTACCTAGGTAAAACACTAGCCTACTAGTAGAATAATACTAAATAGCTAGCTAGCTAATTTAACCCCCTTTAGTATAATATAATATATAATAATAGTAAACCTTATTACTACTAGCTATAAGGGTTTAATAACTACCCTTCCTAATATAATTCTTAATACTTAGTAGTTTTTTAGCTAGTATAAGTTACTACCTTTATAAACTAAGTATATTAGGCTTTTAGTTTACTTAGATACTACTAGGTCTAGCTTATTAACCCCCCCCCCTTAGGGTAAATAGTATATATACTACCTTACCCCTAAGGATTAGCTATATACCTAATACCTTTAGTTATACTACTATACCTAGGTATACTACTAAACGTCTTTATATAAGAGATATACTTTACTTTATTAGATATAATAGTAAGGTAGATATATGTATTTTCTTACTACCTACCTCCCTAATAGCTAGGGATTTTAACTCTTTAGCTATTAATACCTATAAGAGGGTAGAGATAACTAATAGTAAATATCCTTTATTTAGTAGTAGTACTAATACTACTACTAGATATATTTTAGTTTATAAATATATTTTTTTATAATATAGTATACTAAATATAAATCTTTAGGATATTATCTAACAGTATAAACACCTTAAGATATACCTTAACCTATTTATAGATACCTATAGGGGTTAGTATCTTTTAGCTAGACGCTAATATAAAGCGTTACTTACTAAACCTTATCTTTTATAACTACTATATAACTTACTACTATAATATAGAGTTATAAACTTAGGCTATTAAGGTAGTATATTATAATACCTTATTACTATAGTACTTTAGTTAGATAATTTACTAGTACCTTAGGGGATAAGCTTAAAACTAGTAGGAATTTTAACTTATAACTAGAGAATAGTAATAGCTAAGATAGTAAAGATAAGCTATTATTACTTAATAGATTAGAAAACGCTTTAGCTTTACTTTACTAAATACTAAAAAGTAGTTTTAGGAAAACTACTTTACTATAAAGAAACTTAATAGCTAAAGTAATATTTATATATTTACTTAGAGCTACTTTAAGTATATAAGAGTATAAAGAGATTAAACCTAACGTTAATAGCTAATAAGGTTTTATAATAACCTTACCTTATAGCTTAGATAGTTCCTTTATAAGCCTAAAGATAATAACTCTTCAGATAGATATATTACTTACGCTAAAGAATAATATAAAGCACTATAAGATATAGCGCCTAGATCTTAATATAACCTAGTATATATTAATAACGCTACTAACTATAATAGTAAAGATATAGTATACTAGGGAAACGTAATAGTTTACCTAAAAGCCTTATAAGCTAGTTACTTAAAACCCTATAATAAAGACCCCTCTAAAGATAATAAAGAAAAGACTATATTCTAAAGATTAAGTAGTAGGAATAATTAGTATAGTTATAATAACTATAGATATTATAGAAATTACTATAGAAACTATAGAGGATACTAATCCTATAATAACTACTAAAAAGAAGACTACTAAAATAATACTAAACGTTATATAAAAGATTAATAACCCTAGTAGGAAGTTAAGTAAGGAGGTAGATAGAGATAATATATACGTTATACCTAAAGAATTAATAGGTGTAATAACATATAATTTATATAAGAAAATAATAAGAACGCTTAGATTTATATTAATAAACTTATTAATAATAGGTATATTCTTAAAGGTACTAAAGAAGTCCCTTTATATAAAATAGAGAGTATAAACTTTATTACCCTCTTATTAGAGTAAAAGGCGCTATTACCTAAAGAATAAGAGGAGGTTATTAAACCTAGTAATAACTACACCTTATTATAAAGTAAGGTTAAAAAGTACTTTACTTAAACGCTTTTAGATAATAACTTCTTACCTATAATAATAACGCTTTCTATACTATTAGTTTCCTTAGAGGACTAAGTTATAGAACCTAATAGAGGAATAGACTAATATAATAATACTATAAATTTTACCTTTTAACTAAAAGAAGTCTTTAAGGTAGTTATTAAACCTAATAAGAAACGTAGACGCTATAAGCGTACTTATCTTTAGATTAAGGTATATACTAATAAGAATTTAAAAGACTATTTTATTTATATTAATATAGAAGTATTAGTTATTTTAGTAAAGTAAAAATAGGTAAAAAAGCTTACTAAGAATCTAAGATTTTTACTTATAAAGCTATAAAAAGTAGGCATAGTTAGGTTATCTTTTATACTTTTAAAAAACGTTACTTTTAATATATATATTATTAGTATAGTAAAAGGTATAAAAGTAAAGGTCTATACTATAATAATAGCTAAAGTTATAAAGAAACTCCTAGCCTAATTACTTCTAGAAATACTATTTTATAATAACTATAGTATAATAGTAGATTTTAATAAGAAGTAAGTAAAACTCTAATCTTCTTATAATATAATAATCCCTACTATAGTTAAATACTGCTACTTAGTGTTATAATAGATTACTTCTTAGTTTATAGTAACTATTAAGCTAGGAGAACTTAAGTATCTCCCTATAAACTTTATTAACCTCTTAGAGAGATTTATAGAGGATAAGAAGTAGTAACTATACTATATATACTTTAAACACGCGTATATCCTTAACGCTATTACTAATTTAAAAACCCTAAAAGTTATACTAGTATATAATAATATAGTAAAACTAATAACTATTAAGAAAGGCATAAAGGTAGTATAAATTACTTTAAACTAGGGTAAAAAGACTACCTAAGTAATTAGTAAAGATATACTAAATACTATTACTTATAGTAATTTAGTAAATTTCCTTAACGTTACTAATAAATTCCTAGATACTATAGGAGAGTTTACTATAGAAGTAGATAACACTAAAAAAACCTTATAAAACATATTAATACTAAAAGAAATACTAAAATATAGTATAATAAAGCCTAAGATATATCTAGTAATAGTTAATAAATATAGCGTAGAGATCTATATAAATAATAAGGAGTTTACTAGTAAGATAAAGGTAGTACTTAATAAATACTATATTTACTATAATAGAAGGATAGTACCTATTCCTAACGAGGACTATATAAAGATTAACCTTATTAAGGGATAGTAAAACTAAAGGTAGAATATCTAAGTCTTCCTATTAGGTCTTAAGGATATAGAGTTCCTTAACGCCTATTAGAATAAATAATATAAGTTAGAGAAGATTAGTTAGTAATAAGGCTTTACCTCTATTATATACTCCCTTTTTATTATATAGAAATACTATATAAATAGAAAAAAAGATAAAGGTTAAGTAGTTATAGATATATAACCTCTTAATAAGTAAGTAAGTCTAAACGTTTACTTTCTCCTAAACTAAGATAAAATTATAGGCTATCTAAAAGGTAAGAAACATATAATAATATTTAATACTACTAGGTTCTTCTACTAGCTTAGTATATATTCTAAGTATTAGGATAAAATAGTAATAATTAGTCCCTATAGGCTTAAGTATTCTAACGTTACTATTATAGGATTTAAGAATTCCCTAGTATACACTTAGCGCTTTATAAACTAACTATTCTTTAAGTATTAACACTTTATCTATATATATATTAATAATATTATAATCTTTAGTAACTCTAATAAAAAACACCTTTAGTATATAGAGATAATCTTAAATATCCTTAATAAATACTAAATCTATATTAATATAGAAAAGTCTTTTATTAGCTTCCCTAGTGTAAAGCTTTTTAGTTATATTATAAATAGTAAGGGTATCTATAAAACAGATAATTATATTTATACGTTTAAGAAGCTAGTTTTCTTATATAGCCTATATAACCTTAAGATATATCTTAGGATGGGTAGCTAGCTTTATATAAGGTTACCTTAGTTTAATATAATTATATTACCCCTTTAATAAAGAAAAATAAAATTAGTAGCCTAACTAAAATAAGATAAAGTTATTAAGCTAAGCACTATATACTAGGTAAGGGTAAAAATCGTTATAAAAGAGATATTTAACCCCTTACCTAAGGAGATTAATATATAAAACGTACTATAGAAGAAACTTTATAACTAAGTAATATAATATTACTATAACCCTAAGAAACTACTATTCTTTAAGATTAATACGCATATTAGTAGATTTAGGCTTATAGTTTTCTAGTTAGATTATAACTAGAATAATAAAGATATACTTAGTATTAATATAAAGATAAAACACGTTAAACCTATCCTTTTTTTTTCTTAATTTATAATAGTAATAAAGAAACGTTTTAACGCTATAGAGGCTAAAATTATAGCTATTATATAGGCTATAAAGAAGCTTAGAAAACTAGTATAATCTAACTACTATAAAGTCAATATTCTTATAAACTATATAGTAGCTAAGGGAATTATTATATACACGTTACTAAAAACCCTTAACTTAAATAAGGTAAATCTTAAGCTTATAAACACTACTAACTACCTCTCTTAGTACTACCTAAAGATTTTTTATATACTAAGTAAGCTAAACGTTATACCTAATATACTTTTCTACCTACTAGTTATAAATCCTAACCTATCTAAGTATTTCCCTTATAAGGATAAACTTATAGATATTAATAATAATAATAATATAGATATAGTAGCTATAGTATAGTATATAAGTAATAAACCTCTAAAACCTAAAAATGCTACTATAACTATAGTATAAGTTAATAATAAGTTTATATAGGAAATCGTTAAGGGATACTAAAGTAATAAGAAGCTAAGGAATCTAAGGAATTAGATTTAGTAAATATAGGTAGATAGACGTAAGTATATAACTTTAAATAAGGTAGAAAGAGATTAATAACTACCTTAGGAAAAGTAATAATAACCTTAGGTAGCTATCCTCCTATAGGAAATTAATAATTATAGACTAATATTTTATATATCTATAAATAAAATAAAAAGACTTTATATCTTAAAGCCTTTAGTAAAAAGAGTCTTTACTCTTACTTATAATAAGAAGTTTTACTTTAAGTGTAAAAGAATACTTATAGAACTTTAGAACTTCTATATCTATAGGAAGGTAAAGCTTATTAAGACGTATATTACCTATTACCTAGTATACTAAGGTAACTAAATAGATTACTAAAAACCTATTAAATCTTTTTAACCTATTATAACGCCTAGTATTTTATATTACACTATATCTATAGACTTTATTACTAATATACTAAAAGTCTTAACCTAAAATAGTTTCTAAGTATTACCTAACTTTAACGTGTTTAACTACCTCTATACTATAATATATAGGTTTAGTAAGAAAGTTTTACTTATCTTAGGTTACACTAAGTATAAAGCTTACTAGTAGGCCTAAGTACTTCTTTAAACTTTTATATTATATAACTAAGGCCTACTAAACGCTATTATTAGTAATTATAACCTAAAGTTTATTTTAGTAGTTTAAGTAAAGATCTTTAAGGCCTTAAAGGTAAGATTACTTATATTTACTATATATTACCTTTAGACTAATAGGTAGAGTAAAAAAATAAATTAGATAGTTAAGATTACTATCTATTTTTATATATATACTAACCCTAATATACTATAGATTAATATTCTACTATCCCTCTAATACTCTCTTAATAACTTACTTACTATAATAATAGGCTAATTACTAAACAAACTAGTATTTAGGTTTTACTTTAGAACTATATTAAAGTATATTAGTAAGGAGGGAATTCTTTTAGAATTAATTAATATATTATATAATACTTACTAAATAGAAGTATAAACTCTTATTAATATAGTAGAAGTAATAAGAAAAAAGTAATATAACTAATACTATTACCTAGTAAATTTTACTATAGGTAATAAGGTATTTCTCTACCTTAGTAAAGGATATTTACTACCTAAAAGACCTAAGAGGAAGTAGTCTCTATAGCGTACTAGACCTTTCTATATTACTTAGGTAGTTAGGCCTAACGCCTATAAACTTAACTTACTAGCTTACTAAAGAGTTTACCTAGTAGTATTAATAATATAGTTATAGAAAGCGCTAGATAGAGAAGACCTATTTAGTTATAAGGAGATCCCTTTTAAACTAGTAAAAGTTAATAAAATAAAGGAATATAAAGTTAAGAGAATTATAAATTATAAGGTAACCTAAAGGAAAGCCTAGCTATTAGTTAAGTATCTCGTTAAGTAAAAAAGGTACTTACTAGCTTCTAATATATAGAAACCTTATAAGAATCTTAAGCCTAACGCTAGTAACCTTATTAAGACTTATAAAGAAGAATAACTAATTAATTAGGCTACTAAGTATATAAAGAAGTAAGGATAAAAACTAGCTTTAGCTAACTTCCTTTAGACCCTACTATAAATATCTATAGATAATTTATATAGTATTATAAACGCCTTAAGGAATCCTATAGTCCTTAATTTAGTTTTAATAATAATAAAGTATTTATTCTCTTAATAAAAGTAATAATAACTTATAGAAAGACCTTTAGCCTATTTTTCTTTATTAAGATATATAGTTTTTATAATAGTTTTTATTAAAATAACTACGTTTATTTTTCCTTTTAAAAAGAGGAAGAAGCACCTACTTATAATAAGTAGTTATACCTTTTTTACCTTTAATAGCTAGTAGCTAGAAAAAGGTATATTAACTTACCTACCTACTAACCCTCTATTTTTCCCTTTTCTATATACTATTTATTATAAATATAAACCTTATAATTTCTTTACTTTTTACTACCTTCTAATACTTCTATTTACTACTTTCTCCTTACCTATTATAAAGTAATATAATAAGACTTATACTTCCTTTCTATATACTTTACTAAAAACTATATAGTAAGCTACTATAGTAAATCCCTAGCGTTTTTTACCTATTCCTAACGATTCTATAAACTAAAACGAGATTAACTTTAACCCCTTTATTAATAATAAGACTACTAAGGCTACTAACTAAACCTAGACTTAGTAGTTATTACACCCCCTAAAGTCTACCTTTAAATTAGTTAATATCCCTACTACCTAAGAAACCTCTTCTACTAAAAACTAACGCTATATTAATAACTATAATACTATAGATACTATAGTTATTAATACTAATAACGTAAATACTAGCTATAATAAAGACTTTAGTAATAACTCTAAGTTATTTATCTCCTCTACTAATACTAACCTCTATAATATACCTTATAAAATAGAGGAAGATACTAAAGAAACCTTATAATAGATTAAGGACTATAAGGCTAAGCTAAAGTATAAAAAACGTATAAAGCGTTATACGTTTAAGGTTACTTACTATAAAATAGTTAATAAGTATATTTATACTATAGGTAGCAGCCTTAATAGTACTACTCTTACTAAGATCTATAGTAATATAGAGACTAAGGCCTATATTATATTAGGTATACTAACTAACTTAGTAACCCTAAAGAAAAATATAGGTAAGACTATTAAGAAGAATACTTTTAGAACTACTAATAAGAAGAAGTCTAGTATCCCTAGTTACACTAAGGCTATTAAGTAATTTAAGGAGGTAGTTAAAGACTATACTAATAACACCCTTATTTATAAGTTTACGTTTAGCTAGAGGATTTTTATAACTATTATAAAAACAGTATTACTAACTAGTATACTTCTCTCTTATTTAATATATACTTCTACTAAATAGTTACTACCCTTATAAAGAATATACTTTCTAAGTATAAAAAGAATAAGCTTTAGTTAAGTAACCTTCTCTCTTATATAGTATTAATTAGCTTTACCTTTATATACTAAGTTAGATAAAGTAACTCTAAGGTTATAGGTACTTTTCTATTACTTTAGTAATTAGACTTAATTTCTATCCTAGAGATTATATATATATATAATACCTAAAGCTAAACTATTCTCCTTAATATAATTTAGGACTATATTACTAATCTAAATATAAAAGTTAATAACTATACTATTAAGGCTAACGTTACCTATAAGGTTACTAATATAGTAGTAGCTACTACTAAGTCTTATAAGCTAGTTATTAAGGAGTACTTTAATAGTATTTACTAGATTACTAAGAATTTATATAAGAAAGCTAAAAAATCTAAGTATCTAAAGGCCTTTATTAATACCTTTAACTATTAACTTTAGAAGCTAACTTAGAAAGTTACTCTACTTAATAAGAAGGCTAATAACCTTAATACCCTTAATAAGTTTAAAGGTAATAAGTTTAAAGCCCTTATTAATAAGGTTACTAATATAAAGAAGAAACTCTTTAATACTATTAAGGATACCTATATATATACCCTAGCTTCTTAATCTACTTACGCCTTATTAGTTATAATTCCCTAGCGTACCGCTAAGCATATACACTAACCTAACTTACTAGCTACCTTAGCTTAAGGTAGTAGTAAAAAGTATTATACTATAGGAATTAATTTTAAAGATAATAAGTAAAGGAGGAATATATAAGATATAGGAGAAAAGTAATAGATAATATAATAGATTAATAGTAACTTTCTTTTCTATATTTTAATACACTTAGGATAAGTGTTTCTTTTAAAAAGGGGTACTTATTATAAAATAAGGTAGATAGATAGGCTAGAGGAGGATATCCCTATAGGTATATATATATTTATATACCTATAGAGTATATAATTCTCTATACTATTAACCTCCTTTAGTAGGAAGGTTAACTATAATAATACCTTACTTCTAAAACCTACCTTTTGTTTTATAACCTTTATTTAGTTTCCTTATTATTACTTATTTCTATTATTTTTTACCTTTACACTACGTTACTTTATAAGGCGCTAGGGTAATACTTTACTACTATTATAGCCCTAATATTCCTATTAGATCCGGAATAGCTACTAAGAGGGCTGTGTTAATATATATAGTTATATTACTATTACTATAACTAATAGCTATTATAACTATTATACTTATAGTTTACTTAGAAGTAGCTATCTTTTTTTTTAGGTTTAGCTAGTATAATACTACGCTTTAGTTTTATAAATTATAACTATATTACTTATACTATTATAAAGTTATATATAAAGTGTATTATATTTTACTAGTAGATTAAGAAGTACTATAGTATACTTAGGGATACCTTAGTAATAAGTAATTAATATATTATAATACTCCTTATTACTTAGAAGTCTATATTATTTTACTAATTTTATAAGTAAGTTTACCCTATTAATAAGGAGGTTAAGGACTTTAAGCTTATTCTTACTAAGCTTCTTATAGGTAACTAGCTTAAAGTTAATATAGTAAAGCTTAGTTATATAAACTTAGTAGACTTTATCCTTTTTAAATAAAGCCTTAATTTCTACTATTAATATATTAAAATTACTAGTATACTTATAAAGAGTAGTAAAGTAATACTCTTATAGTTTACTAGTAAGTATAACTATAATTATAGTACTATATTAACTATAATTTATACCTACTTATATATAGAGATTAAAAAAGATAAAGAGTTTTAAGTTAATAGTCTTATAAAAGCTAGTACTATACTTTAATATAGTATTATTAGAATATAGCTTAGTAAGGTTAGTTATCTAATAGGCTATAATTTTACTACTTTTAGTTATTATAAGGGGATTTATAATAATAGCGCTTATATAGTAACTTAGTTAGTAACTTTCTTTAGGTAGTAGTAGTATAAAATCTATATTAAAGTATATAGATTCCTTAATAAATAGGGTATTTATATTTTCTCTATATAGTTCTTATAGTAAGCTTATAGTTTTCTTTTAAATATTTTATAGTACTTTAGTTTAATAGTTTAATAGGTTCAAAAGATTAAAGTTATTAGTAATCTTATTATAGAAATTATTATCTTTAATTCTTTTTTAAAAGCTTTTAAACTTTTTTATAAATAAGTTAATTATCTTTTTATTTTATATAGAGAAATCCTTATAGTTTATAAGTTTATAAATATTATTTATAATATTAAAATTACTACTTCTTAGGATTTATACTTCTTATTTTATAAGGAATTTATAAAATTTAATAAGTAGGTTTTTATTTATAATACAAAAATTATCTCTTAACTACCTACTAAAGAATAAATAAGTACTATCCTAGAGGTTAGCTTTAATTACATTTATTTTAGTAAAGATTATTATTTTATAGATAATAATAATAGCTAATACTTTTCTATAGTTATTACTTAAGAGGTTATTAGGTATTTTACTAATCTATATAATACCCTATAGTTATTTATTAATATTATAAGTAAGTTTCTTTAGTATTTAGAATATAGATTTAGGGTTTATAGTCTATAGTATAGATTTTAAAATGATTTATACTATTTTTACTACTTTTAACTAAAATATTATAGTTCTTACTAATACTTCTTTTACTTTAGACTCTTTATTACTTAGTAGTAACGTATTTACTAGTAATCTTATAAAGAACTTATCTTTTACTAAGGTTTTTAATAAAGAAGCTCTTAATACTATTCTATATGTTATACTTAAAGTAAAGTTATTATATAAGGTTTTTATTATTTTTAACTTTACTTATAAGTTACTTTTTAGTAACTATATAAAGGTTAGATTATCTAATAGTATATAAATTAAGGTGTTTTTATAGTTTAAAATTAACTTCTTATAAAGTAATAAAGTTTTAAAGGGGTGTAAGATAGCTATATATTCTTAGCGTCTTCTCTACTTACTAAAGGGGTAAGTTACTTATTTACTTTAAATTTACTAATTAGGCTTTTAACTACTATATTAAGTAATAAGGGGTCTTTTTAGTAAGTAGTATAAAATAATTATAAGTTATATCTATAAGTGGTTTTATTATATACTTTCTATCTATAGTATAACTCTCTTTAGGTGTTTCTTTTAGTTAAATTATCTCTTTTAGTAAATCCTTACTAATTTATAGTAGATTATAGTAGTAGTTATTATAAAATTAACTACTAATTAGTATTAGTATATTATAAGGGGCTATAATATAGTTAACTATACGTATTAATAGGTAAGTAATAAATAAAGGGTTTTAGTTTAATTATACGTAACTAAGAAGTATAATTATAATAGGCTACCTAGTTAAATAGGTAGTAAAATATACTATTAGCTATAGTAAATACTATAGCTAAACTATAGCTAATAACTATAGTAGGTTATTAGAGATAAACCTATTAAACCTAGTAGGTTTAGTAATACTTAGTATTATAATAGTATACCTTATTTTATTCTATATAATATAATAGCTTAGTTAGATCTAAAGAGCTACTACTTTACTAGGAGTTTTAAAGCTAGTAGTTATCCTATAAATATTATTAGTTATATATATAAGAGAATTAGAAAGAAGTCTTACACTATTTATCTATCTACCTAGTATATACTAGGTACTAGCTAGTTTCTCTTTACTACTTTCTATATTATTATTAAGACTAAGGTATTTAGAATTATCTTCTTAATCCTTATTATTAAAGACTTTAGGTAAATAGGTAGGTAATAATAATATTAAAAAGCTAAAGTTATTACTTATATTATTATTTATTATATTAAAACTAAATAATTACTTAAGATATAGTAGGTTATAGCTTAGTATATATTAAAGGTATACTTTTTTATATATATATAAAGCTATAACATACTAGTAGCCTTTACTAATAGACCTTACTACTTTATTACTTTATTTTTTTAAACTTAATTATATATATATAGGGTATATATAAGGATTATATTTAGTAAGTACTAAAAATATAACTTAATCTTATACCTTATTACTTCTTTACTTTATCTTCTTAAACTTAATCCTATATATATAAGGTATATACTAGGATTATGTTTAGTAAGTGCTTAAACTATGTCTTACTAGCGCGCTAGTATGACTCGTCCTACTGTAACACTGTACTCCGTAAGCTTATGCTCTGCATAGCTAATTCCATAATTCTAATACCCCCCCCTTAACTTCGCCCTACTGGGAAAACCCCCCCCTAAACTTCTGCTCCACCTACCGAATACCCCCCCCTAAACTGTAAACCCAGAAGTTGGGTGGTGCATAAGTGGGGGTGGTGTGGAAGTGGGGTATTAGAGTTAAGCCCTTCCTTTAATACGTATAGATATATAATACTTCTAGCGTGAGAATACTTACCCTTACTGCCTGATATACCTGCTAAATTAATAGTGAAGCTGGTACTATATATAGTCTCTTATTTATACTATTATTGATACAGATATCTAGGCATGACTCGTATAGTTACATCGCAGTGAATAGCTAACTTGTACGAAACAGGATCTTCAGATGTAGATCCACAGAATCTACAGGATCTGTTTCATAATATGTATCAACTTAGATTAATAAGTGTAAAACCCTTATAGCTTTTTGCTACTAATTAAAAGAGACTTTAAAATGCTATACTTAGTGTAGATTACTGTAAGTTCTATAAAGATGGATGTTTTACTCCTCCTTCCCTTCTACATTCTTAAACCTATAACTGAAGCTCTAAGCACTAGTCTGTCCCTTCATAAATTCCTTGAGGTACGTTATTACTTAAGAGTCCAATAGTGATGAGCTAACTAGTGTGTGGCTTAGATCTATTAGACCTGACTAGCGACTATGAGAATCTCTATTCCTCTAAGCCTTATCTTACTACAGACTACAAAAGTTGTAGTAGCTAAGTCCTGTTTATGTGTGGTAGGACGACAGAATATTGCAGACGATGGATTAACTAGAGGATGCTGTAAAAGCCTAAATGTCACGGCTCCAGCATTTTCAATAGGGTGTGAGGTAGATAAAACGCTGCTGGAAAATTGCTGCAGGAATGCGACATCTGAAACAGTTAATGTAGGGTGTAGTCTGAACTGAGGAATCTATACCTATTGCAATGTATCATACTGGTATTTTGGAAATTGCCAATGGGGAAGCTATTAGTTCTACTGAATTTATAATGTACCAGGTGTAAAGATCTGGCTCTGTAGCGAACTTAGCTGGTAAGCTTAGAAACTAGGAATGGACTAAGAGGTCTCTTTCCCTGGATACCAAGAAGAAAGACCTCGGCGTCCGGGTGGTTGCGGTTGAAACTCAAGACTTCTCTGTGAGCTGTGGTTGGGCCATGGATTACAGTCCAGTTTGGCATCCGGTCAAGGTTGATAATCTATCTCCCTAACTTAAGCAAGGGCTCTACGCATCCACAAGCTTACTCAAGGTGCATACTCCCAGGGTAGTTGGTGACAACTGTGCCTGTGGCAACATGTCGTTAATGGGACTTTCACCTTCCCCAAAACCATCATCGAAAAGCTGCAGCCTGAGAGTTGTGTGATCCTCCATCTTTTTCCAATGGCAGGCCGGGTTCCAAAGAGATGCATCTGGCTCATGATGGGCTTCCCCTCCAAAAGCTCCTTACTGGGTTCGTCCTCCATTTCCGAAACCTCAAGGTCGCGCTTCAGTCGCACCCAGGTCTCAACCCTGCTAATGCTAGCAATTATGGCAAATAATTGTACATTGTCTACTGCCGCACCAGTTCACTGTCCGCCAGGCTTTGATGCGCCTAGTTCGCACCAAACCGAAGTCCTGCTTACTCCTGCCTCAACGCTGAAGACGGCATGGGCCATTGGTTGGTATATCGCTAATTGCGCAAGAGTGAGGAGAGATAGGTTGCGAACCGTGAATATGTCTTGCTATAGACAGAACGTCTGCTTCTTTCTGAGGGGAGAATTGATTGTATTGAGAGGATCCAAGTTGGTGATCACCCAGTAGAGCTAAGAGCAGCTTTAAGGCTTTAGAGAGCTCGAGATAAGGGCGAAAGTCGACGCCGCCGACATTACAGACGGTGATCCCAAGCTCATCCGACGAATGACCGAGAGAACTTGAAGATCAGGAGGAGTGCCTCCTCTGCCTTGCCTTTGATAAGGATGGCTCATCAGGCGAAGAGCAGCTTGATGCGTGTCGCATTAAGGTATGTCTCAAGGTTGTTGATCTCGTCTGAAGTTACTGGCAGGTTTGCAGGGGAAATGTCTGTGTTGCCCCTGCCTGCTTCTTTAACTGGACGCTTATTGCCTGTGAGGCGTTGACGTTGCCAGCTTCTTGAAGCCGGATTACTAGGATTGCTGGGGCGGCTCAGGTAGGAGGGAGAGGCAGAGATGGATGCCCCAAGATTGATGCATGCCCTTAGCTCCTGAACTACCTACTGTGGTAGGTTTTGATAGCGGATGCAGAGCTTCAGGTCAAGGACTCGTCTCTTCCGCCTATAGCAAATAGCCGCCAGCAGATGCCAAGACTGGCTGCATGTGATATGATGTCAACAACAAACCTGACTGTGCGCTCTGAGCGTACTCTCTAGGTCTGGGCCTTAAGAACTAGATCTCTTCCATAGTGATGCAATTTCTTGTACACGTACGTACGTACGTACTGTATTTTAGCTGTTGTACGTACTTGTACATGCCATAAAAATTTACCCTTTCCTTTCTAGGCAACACTAGTAATAGGGCTCTTAGGTCTTGGATCCCACCTTAGTGCCGACCCCTAAAATGTCACCCGTCGACTGTAATACACCCTCCCATTCAAAATCTCTACTAGTAGAGGCTATTACACTATCTATCTAAACCTTCTTGCCTTACGTATTTATTAATAATTCGAGATATAAATCTTTGAGTTCTAGCTAGTCCTTCTCCTTGAGGTCTGCCTAGCGCTTTTTATAGGCGTACTTCTAATCCTTTAGGCGATTAAGTACGCGGTCGTTTATAAAAATAAAAACCTGTATATCTGTGTGTATAGGTATAAGACGATTCTAAGCTTTTATATATATAAAACTAATAGTAGAAAAACTTCGTTCTAAAGGTATAGAGTTTATAAGCGTGTTTATTACCTTTACAGCTACTCTAGCTAGAATTAAGCCTTAGTTAAGGAGGTACTACTATGCTATTACTAGTTTAAAGCCTTTGTTATATATAGCGCTATACTTACTAAATAAACCGTCTAGGCTGCCTATACGTATTTAGAAGTATGTAAACTTAGATAGGGCATAGTGATATTTATTGTTGTTATTTAGCTGTTTCTATAAATACTCTTACACACACATAAAGACGCTAGGCAGCAGTTTTAAATTTAGACCTATTATGTTAGGCTAGAGGGTATTAGTAATCTAATGTATATTATACGTTTATTTATTAAGCTAAGCTTTAAAGATAGTATATATGTTATCCTATAGAATATTAGGAAACTAATTAGCCTCGCTTATCTCAGCCTATTTGCTTTTAATTTACAGCTAGTAATTTATAACGTATATAATTCCTACCCTATCCGCCTTAGAAGCGTATTAAAATTTGTTTACAGGTTTTAGCATAGCGATTACAGCCTCTAGTTTTAGCCAGAAGCAGTTATCTTTAATAATTCAAACCGCTTTAGGCAGGAGAATAAGGCAATCTTAAGATTATAGTTTATCCTATATACGCTTTTAAACAGACTAGTCTCTAGTAGGGTCTTAGGAATAGAGGAGGGAGAAGAAAGACTTATACTAAAAGCCCTAGTATGTAATTACACTATTTAGAATAAGCAGGTTAGCCTTTAATTTTATAGCCCTGGCTAATAATTTACTAGTACCTTCTAATTAGTGCGTAAGTTACTTTATTCCACCTTATACGCTAGTATATTCTTAATTTTTATGATTATAATTTAGACTATAAGAAGAATATAAGAAGGGTGCTAACGTTATTAAAGAGATCCTTAAAGAAGGGAAGAAGAAGGATATTTTTAATTAGAAGCTAAAGGCTGTAAGAATTATATTAAGAGAAGTTAATATATAAGAGCTTTAGGAATCTCCTTAGTAAGTTATGTATAAAGCGCATTATGTTTTTAGTATCTATATAAATAGAATTAATTCTAAAAAGATTACTGCTAGATAGTTACTCTATTTCTCCCTATATTAGCTTCACCTAATTCTTTACTATATGCTGTTTGTCTCCTTTGTTAAGCGTTGTCTAGTAAAAGGCTAGGCTATCTAGTAGTTATACTAAGATATTAATAATTCTATAACCTAAGATATTATTAGAAGCGTTAAATATAATATTAAACCGTTCTAAGCTAGTAATGCATTTAAAAACCTCGTTATGGACTTCCTAATAGAAGTTAGGAAGAATTCTTATAATAGCAGCGCAGCTAGGAGGCTTCCAGCCAGGCTTAATGCAAGTAAAGAAATAACGCCAACAGCAGCTCTCAAAGAGACTAAAGGGATAACTACTAGCAATTACAGCAGCAGCAGTATTATAGGCGTAACTGTGACTCTTGTCCTGCGAGATATACTGAATTCCGACCTCGGTTATCTTCTTTTGTATAGCTTCAGAATAGGGAGGAAGATAGCTAGCGTTATCTTGAGCTTGACGCTCTTGTCGCTGCTTAGCTTGCCATTTCTCACACGCAGCGAGATGCTCTTTCGGCCTCCCAACAGAGGGCGGAGCTCCTAAGCCCATTTACATTGAAGACGTCAATGACTTCTGGGCAGCAATACAAGAGGTGATTTTGAAGGCTGAGAAGATCAAGTTCTCGCGATGCTGCAGAGCCCAACACTAGCCTATTGCTTCCTTTGCCCTCACGGATGCCAGTCTCGTCCATATTCCATCGGTTGGATGGATGAATGCCCCTGACTGCTGGCATATCCAAACGATGGAACCATTATTGGATAAAACTAGCAGAATGTGATATATCACCTTGAATCCCTTGCTCGCGATCGCATGGTTCCAGTGGATAGGTTTCGCCGAAGGAATCGGTCTATCTACTTCCTCCCTGGAGGTCGCTGGGCATCGCCTATTGTCACGAGTTAGAGCACACAGCAGGGCATATGGGATTGGATGTAATAAAGGCTTAATACTATAAACAGAGATATGCAGAAGAGACTGCCCTATATATAGGTGAAATACATGAGTAATGAATGATGTGGCATAAGTCATGGCATAAATAAGAAGGGGAGAAAGACGTTTCAGACGGCGTTTGATGTACTAGCATGTAGGAAGGCCGTTCCGGAGTGCGAGTATCTCGTATAGCGAAAGTCATAAGTGAAGCTATCGTGACACCTATCATACGCTCAGCCAGTCCTTTCACTTGCTGATGGGCGAGGGCACTGCCAAGGGCAGCTTGGGTAGATATATAAGCAGCCAGATTCCACTCTTAGTCTGGGGATGACTGCTGATAATCAATCCACGCCGCCTCTTTAGATTGGGTGCCGTTGAGCCGATGCCGATGGGATGGTTATGGGATGCCCCAATTGAGACTCTTTACAAACTCATGGCCCCGGTTCTAGTTGCTGATAGGCTGGCACGCTGGCTGCAAATGAACCTGACCTATGGATAGCTCGAAGGGACCATTCATGTTCTCCAGGGGCAGAGCATCTTTAACGTCAACCGATTTATGTCGTAAGAGTAATGGCTGTTAATGCTTCGACAGGAAACATAATAAACGACAATTGTGCCCTAAACAGGACGTAAGACGTAGGGACTAGCTTTCTGTTAAGCACTAATGCTGTACGCTGGTGACATTGACTGACCTAGGCTTAAGCTGCTTGAATTAATGACAGAAAATAGGCTGATGATGTCTAACTGGCTTATAGAGGCAGAGAGAACAGAGGGAACAGAAGGGTCTATAAGTGGTAAGGTGCTGTGCAGAAATACAGAACCTATGACGCAGTAACTTAGTAAGGTAAGATTATATTTAAAACATAGTAAAACATAATAGCCTAGCTAATAATAGGTAATTAAGGACCTAAGTGTTTTTTTATTTATAGTAATAATGTAACGGGCTGGGCCTGTATGAGGCCTTGTGTTAGACCTGGACATTGCATATCCGAGTTATGCATTCAACCTATGCTTGATTCCCTATTGCAATAAGGGATATAGGCATTATAGCCTTAAAACCTTGTTCTGTTTCTTATTTAAGGTTAGAAGACGTGTTAAGAACAACAACATGTTAAATTCAGCGAAATGTCACGGTGGTGCACGGCAAAGTGCTAGGGAATCTTCAGGTAATATACCTAACTTTATAGGGGAATTAGGCCAATAAGAGGCCACAGATTTACTGCTATTTACCCCTTAAGGGATAACCTTATAAGTGAATTTTAGCTATAAGGTAGTAAAACACATAAGAATATATAAGAATATATAAGATAATATACTATAATTTTACCCCTATAACCTACTAAATTTAATAATTAATAGTTTAATACACACTTCTATAATAGCTAAAGTGCTTCTCTATTATAATAGATACTACTAAGAAAGTAATAATTTTATACTTAAAAAGTAATTAGCTGCTATAGATTAATTAGATCTATAGCTATACTAAAGATAGTAAGATATAGGCGTTTATTAACCTAGAGGTAAAGTCTCTATACCTATTAATTACTACTAAATTAGTACTACTATATAAAGTTAAGATATCTAACTTTAATAAGGAATACTAACCTATTATAAGTAATAGGCTAAGTAGCTAAGCTATATAATCTAGTATAACTACCTTAAGGACTATAAATATCTTAGTAAAGGTAAAAGCTAAACGACTAATAGACCTTAGCTATAAAGACTATAAAGTTTTTAAACTTAAGTAGGTGTAGTATACTAAGTAAGTAAAAAAATATAAGAAATAGAAGAAGTAATTTACTAATATAAAAGAAGTTATTTACTAATTAGTTATAAACTTCCTTTTTACTTAGTACTACTACTTTAGTAAAGACCTTATATAATAGATAACTAACCTTATAAACGCTATAGGCGTTAACTAACGTAAGAAAGGCGTAATAGCTAGTAGTAAATATAAAAAGGTTTATAAAAAAGGTATATAAAAATAACTTATAATAAAAAAGAAAACTAAAGTATAGTTAACTAAGTAGAATAATATATATAAAGCTTTTAAGCGTATAGAAATAGTAACTTTACTACGCCTAAAGCTTTAGTTTATAAAGCTTTAGTAAATCCTTTAGTAAAGCCTATTATTATTATAAATAAACGTATTTACTATAGTAAAAGCTACTAATATAAATACTAATTAGTTAATATAAAGTAAAGTACTAAAAGTAGCCTATAAGACTTTTAAAACTATAATTAATAATATACCTTAAGGCTAGGCTAGCTATAAAGCTTTTAGCCTAACTACTATAACTAAAGTTTTATATAGTAACTATAAAGATTTACTATATAAAAAGTAAT
>JASUDE010000336.1:0-53562 GCA_034509685.1 Colletotrichum cereale | reverse complement strand
TATAGCTAGCCTATATACCTACCTAGCTAGCCTATATATATACCTAGCTACTAAGTATTTATAATAGATATTCTAAGGAATATAGTAATAATAGTAACTATAATAATAACTATAAACTACTTAGGTATACCCTTTCTATAGTAGCTAGAATAACGCTATAAAAGCCTAAGATATATAGTTAGATTAGTTACTTTTACTATTATCCTATTTTATAGATATCTACTTTATCTATAACTATTATTTAGTTTCTTTACTTTTACTTACTTCTACTTTACTTTACTTTTATACTATATTACTTTATAATACTATTACGTTTCTTTCTTTTTCCCTTTTTCTATTTCTATATAATTACTATATAATAATTATTTTATTCTAGGGGGGGTACCTATTATAAGATAAAGTAGCTATTATAGATTACTTAGCCTAGCTGTAAATCCTACTAGAGATACTATAATCTACTAGTCAGCTAGCCTATAGTTAGTTTATAAAAGCCCTACCTAGCGCCAGCCTATAAGGGCTAGCACTACTAGCTATAGCTTAACTATTAGTAAGTTAACTAATCTATTACCTATTTTTAACTATATTACTAATAGTATTTACTAAATTACTAAGAATCTATATAAGAAGGCTAAGAAATCTAAGTATCTAAAGGCCCTTATTAATAGCCTTAACTATTAACTTTAGAAGCTAACTTAAAAGGTTACCTTACTTAATAAGAAGGCTAATAACCTTAATACCCTTAATAAGTTTAAAGGTAATAAGTTTAAGGCTTTTATTAATAAGGTTACTAGTATAAAAGAGAAACTCTCTAATACTATTAAGGATACCTACGTATATACTCTAGCTTCTTAATCTACTTACGCCTTATTAGTTATAATTCCTTAGTATACTACTAAGTATACATACTAACCTAACTTACTAGCTACTTTAGCTTAAGGTAGTAGTAAAAAGTATTATACTATAAGAATTAATTTTAAAGATAATAAGTAAAAGAGGAATATATAGGATATAGAAGAAAGGTAATAGATAATATAGTAGATTAATAGTAACTTTCTTTTTTATATTTTAGTATACTTAGGATAAGTGTTTCTTTTAAAAGGGGGTACTTATTATAGAATAAGGTAGATAGATAGGCTAAAGGAAGATATCTCTATAGGTATATATATATTTATATACCTATAAAGTATATAATCCTTTATACTATTAACCTCTTCTAAAGGGAAAGTTAACTATAATAATACCTTACTTCTAAGACTTACTTTTTATTTTATAACCTCTATTTAGTTTCCTTATTATTACTTACTTCTATTATTTTTTACTTTTACACTATATTACTTTATAAAACGCTAATATAATACTTTACTACTATTATAGCTATAATATTCCTATTAGATTTAGAATAGCTACTAGAAAGGCTATATTACTAAGTATATCTTTACTATTCTAGTTATAATCTAACTAAAAAACTATAAGCCTAAATCTACTAATATATATATTAATCTTTAAGAATAGTAGTTTCTTAGGGTTATAGTAATATTATATTATTTAGTTATAAAGTTTCTTCTATAATACGTTTTATATATTAATCTCTTTAGGTAAGGGGTTAAATATCTCTTTTATAATAATTTTTACCTTTACTTAGCGTGTAGTGCTTAGCTTAATAACTTCGTTTTATCTTAGTTAACCTACTAATTTTATCTTCTTTTACTAAAGGGGGAAATAATTATATTAAACTAAGGTAACCTTATATAAAGCTAGCTACCTATCCTAAGATATATCTTAAGGTTATATAGGCTATATAAGAGAACTAGCTTCTTAAACGTATAAATATAATTATTTATCTTATAGATACTCTTACTATCTATAATATAACTAAGAAGCTTTACGCTAGGGAAGCTAGTAAAGGACTTTTTTATATTAATATAAATTTAGTTTTTATTAAGGATATTTAAGACTATCTCTATATACTAAAGGTATTCTTTATTAAAGTTACTAAAGATTATAATATCATTAATATATAAATAGATAAAGTGTTAATACTTAAAGAATAGTTAGTTTATAAAGCGCTAAGCGTATACTAGGGAATTCTTAAATCCTATAATAGTAACGTTAGAATACTTAAGCCTATAGGGACTAATTATTACTATTTTATCCTAGTGCTTAGAATATATACTAAGCTAGTAGAAAAACCTAGTAGTATTAAATATTATTATATATTTCTTACCTTTTAGACAGCCTATAATTTTATCTTAGTCTAAAAGAAGGTAAATATCTAGACTTACCTACTTATTAAGAGGTTATATATCTATAACTACTTAACTTTTATTCTTTTTCCTATCTATATAGTATTTCTATATAATAAAGAGGGAGTATATAATAAAGGTAAAGCCTTATTACTAACTAATCTTTCCTAACTTATGTTATTTATCCTAATAGGCGTTAAGAAACTCTATATTCTTAAGACCTAATAGGAAGACCTAGATATTCTACTTTTAGTTTTACTATCTCTTAATAAGGTTAATCTTTATATAGTCCTTATTAGGAATAAGTACTATCCCTCTATTATAGTAAATATAGTATTTATTAAGTACTACCTTTATCTTACTAGTAAACTCCTTATTATTTATATAAATCTTTACGCTATATTTATTAACTATTACTAAATATATTTTAGGCTTTATTATACTATATTTTAGTATTTCTTTTAGTATTAATATATCTTATAGGGTTTTTTTAGTATTATTTACTCTTAAAGTAGACTCTCCTATAGTATCTAAGAATTTATTAGTAACGTTAAGGAAATTTACTAAATTACTATAAGTAATAGTATTTAGTATATCCTTACTAATTACCTAAGTAGTCTCTTTACTTTAGTTTAAAGTAATTTATACTACCTTTATACCTTTCTTAATAGTTATTAGTTCTATTATATTATTATATACTAATATAACTTTTAGGGTTTTTAAATTAGTAATAGTATTAAGGATATATAAATATTTAAAGTATATATAGTATAGTTACTACTTCTTATCCTCTATAGATCTCTCTAAGAGGTTAATAAAGTTTATAAGGAGATACTTAAGTTCTTTTAGCTTAATAGTTACTATAAGCTAAGAAGTAATCTATTATAACACTAAGTAGTAGTATTTAACTATAGTAAGGATTATTATATTATAGAAAAATTAAAGTTTTACTTACTTTTTATTAAAATCTACTACTATACTATAGTTATTATAAAATAGTGTTTCTAAAAGTAATTAGGTTAGAAGTTTCTTTATAACTTGAGCTATTATTATAGTATAAACCTTTACTTTTATACTTTTTACTATACTAATAATATATATATTAAAAGTAACGTTTTCTAATAGTATAAAAGATAACCTAACTATACCTACTTTTTATAGCTTTATAAGTAAAAATCTTAAATTCTTAGTAAACTTCTTTACTTACTCTTACTTTACTAAAATAACTAATACTTCTATATTAATATAAATAAAGTAGTCTTTTAAATTCTTATTAGTATATACCTTAATCTAAAGATAGCTACACTTATAGTATCTATATTTCTTATTAGGTTTAATAACTACCTTAAAGACTTCTTTTAGTTAAAAGGTAAAATTTATAGTATTATTATATTAGTTTATTCCTCTATTAGGTTTTATAACTAAGTCCTCTAAGGAAACTAATAGTGTAAAAGGCGTTATTATTATAGCTAAGGAGTTATTATCCAAAGGCGTTTAAGTAAGGTACTTTTTAACCTTACTTTATAATAAGATATAGTTATTACTAGGTTTAAGAACCCTCTCTTATTCTTTAGGTAATAGTGTTTCTTACTCTAATAAGGTAGCTATAAAGTTTATACTCTTTATCTTATATAAAGGAACTTCTTTAGTACCTTTAAGAATATACCTATTATTAATAAGTTTATTAATATAAGTCTATATATTCTTATTATTTTTCTATATAAATTATATATTATTATACCTATTAATTCTTTAGGTATAACGTATATATTATCTCTATCTACCTCCTTACTTAACTTCCTACTAGAGTTATTAATCTTTTATATAACGTTTAGTATTATCTTAGTAGTCTTCTTTCTAGTAGTTATTATAGAATTAGTATCCTTTATAGTTTCTATAGTAATTTCTATAATATCTATAGTTATCTTAACTATACTAATTATTTCTACTACTTAATATTTAGAATATAGTCTTTTCCTTATTATCTTTAGAGGGGTCTTTATTATAAGGTTTTAAGTAACTAGCTTATAAGGCTTTTAGATAGACTATTACGTTTCCTTAGTATACTATATTTTTACTATTATAGTTAGTAGCGTTATTAACGTATACTAGGTTATATTAAGATCTAGGTGCTATATCTTATAGTGCTTTATATTCTTCTTTAGCGTAAGTAATATATCTATCTAAGGAGTTATTATCTCTAGGCTTATAAAGAAACTATTTAAGCTATAGGGTAAGGTTATTATAAAACCTTATTAGCTATTATTATTAGGTTTAATCTCCTTATGCCTTTATATACTTAAAGTAGCTTTAAGTAAATATATAAATATTACTTTAGCTATTAATTTTCTCTATAGTAAAGTAGTTTTCTTAAAACTACTTTTTAGCGTCTACTAAAGTAAAGCTAAAGCGTTCTCTAATTTATTAAGTAATAGTAGCCTATCTTTACTATTTTAGCTATTACTATTCTTTAGTTATAAGTTAAAATTCCTACTAGTTTTAAGCTTATCCCCTAAAGTATTAGTAAATTATCTAACTAAAGTACTATAGTAATAAGGTATTATAATATACTACCTTAATAGCTTAGGTCTATAACTTTACGTTATAGTAGTAAGTTATATAGTAGTTATAAAAGATAGGGTTTAGTAAGTAACACTTTATATTAGCGTCTAGCTAAAAGATACTAACCCCTATAGGTATCTATAAATAGGTTAGAGTATATCTTAAGGTATTTATACTACTAGATAATATCCTAGAGATTTATATTTAGTATACTATAGTATAAAAGAATATATCTATAAACTAAGATGTATTTAGTAATAGCGTTAGTACTACTACTAGATAAAGGATATTTACTATTAGTTATCTTTACCTTCCTATAAGTATTAACAGCTAAGGAGTTAAAATCCTTAGCTGTTAGGGAGGTAGGTAGTAAAAGAATACTTATATCTACCTTACTATTATATCTAATAGGGTAGAGTATATCTTTTATATAAAGACGTTTAGTAGTATACTTAGGTATTATAAGCTATACTATAATAAGTATAGCTAGGCTAATACTTACTATAACTTACTATTATATATAACTAGCTAAGAGAGGCGTATATATATAATATATATAAGATAAATACTTATATAAACTATATATTATTTATACTTCTTACTTTCTCTCTTTAGCTTAGATAAATTATATTAAGTTACTATACGCCTATTATAAGGTAATACTAGCCTATTATATATTTAAGCTTTTAAAATAAAAAAAATAAAAAAATACCTTACTAATTATACTATATAATAGGTATATAATAAAATACTAAAATAGTAATAAGCTATAAGACCTCTCTATTAGCTAAAGTAAAAGCTAAAGTTATAGCCTTAAAGTAAGTAATAGTAAAAATAATATAGGAAATAAGAAAGCTTAAAGTAAGAAGCGCTAACCCCTAAGGTATAAGCCTTATAATTAAATTACGTAATAAGAAGTCTTTAGAGGTAGTAAATACTATACTTATAGTAGCTACTATAGTTATTACGCCTATAGTAGCTAAGAACTACCCTTAAGTTATTTAAAACTAATACTAAATTCCCTAAAGTTCTTTAGCTAGTACTAAAACTTCTCTATATAGTTATACTAAATATATAATAAGCTATATATTAATAAAGCGTTTTTTATAATAAAGTAAGAGGCCTAGTACTTTATTAACTTTTACTTAAATATAGCGCTTTAGAGAATAGTATTAACTTACTATAAAAAAAGGGGAGCTTAAGTAAATTATAACTCTAAAGAGTTTCTAAAGTATTTAAAGTGTATATATAGTAACCTAAATATAAAGACCTATATATCTACCTCTTTAATAAGTATTAAAATAAAGAAGTATAAATCTTTTACTACCTTCTTCCTAAAGTTTAAATAGGTATTAGCTAAAGCTAAAGGCTACCTATAGCTAAGTAAAGTGTAAATTACACTCCTCTTAAATACTTTTCCCTTTTATATTTAAAGTATATTAGTAAGCATTTTATTTTCTTTTACTTTATATATATATATATAATAAGTAAGTAAAGTAGTTTAAAAAGTTAAAAACCTAGTTAGTAGTATATAGCCTACTTATAAATACTTACTATCTTTAGTATTAAAGGATACTAATAGAGATATATAAATAATAGAAAAAGTAATAGTATATATAGCTAGTAAAGCTAAAAAAAAAGAATACCTTAAAGTATAGAAAGTATATATTAAAACACACTAGTATTATACTTACTAAAAGATTAAACACCTAGCTTATAATTACCCTAATAGTAAGAAAAAAAAAAGTAAGCCTACTTATATAGCTAAAGTAACTACTAAGATTAAGAAGCTTAAGGAAAGTAATAATACTTATAGTACTACTAAAAGTAAAAAGAAGTTAGAAAAAGAATAGCTTTAGAGTAAAATTAGGCTTTAAAGCTAATAAGTAAGAAGTATATAAGATAAAAGGAGTTTTAGTATAAAAGGAGAATAATTAGATTAGCTATACTATTAGATACCTATATTAATAAAGGATCCCTTACTTAAGCCTTTACTAATACTAGTTATAATACTTATGTAATAGTAAACTATAACTTTATATACACTTAGTACTTTTTATATATCTCTTAATAGAAAATCCTTTTAAAAAGGTTTACTAATAAATTAGCTAGTATAATAGTAAAAAGAGTAGTTATATTTAACTTTAAACTTTATAAATACTACTAGTATATATATACGTATATTATATATAGCCTTAACGTTAATATATTCTTAGGAAAACCTTAGATAGAATATAACTATATTATTTATAACGCTATAAAGCGTACTATTTACTATAGGTAAGTAGACTTTATACTACGCCTAGTTAGTTAATAAGAGTCTATAATAATATATAAAATTAAAGCTACTTAAGTAATTAAAGCGCCTACTTTTATAGCTATCTGTTATAAGGCTATATATAAGGATTATACTACTTAATATAACCTATTTATAAAAGGGATAAGTAAAGACTTATAGGCTTTCTTCTAAATTATAGTAGTTAGCTTTACTAACGTAAAGAAAGCTTTATAGCTAAAGTTAAATAAAAAGGTAAGATAAGCTACTAAAGTTATAGTATTACTATAATAGGTATATAAAGAATATAGTAACTTATTTAACCCTAACACCTTAATAAAAGTACTACTACGCTATAATAGGCTAGTATTACCTTATAATAAGCGTATAGTAACTTAATATAATTTATCTAAGCTAGAAAGAGAAAGTAGAAAGTGTAAATAACGTATAGTTTATATAGGCCTTTATCTTATATATATTATATATATACACCCCTCTTAGCTAGTTATGAGTAATAGTAGGTTATAGTAGGCACTAGCCTAGCTATACTTATTATAGTATAGCCTATAATAAGTGCTTCCCTCTTACGCTATAAGGCTTTACTAGCCCTCTATAGTTACATACTATTTCTTAAGAAATTACTTACTAAATAATCCTATAGGCTAGTAGGCTTATTATTTATTCTTCTTTCTTTTTTACTAGCCTTTTTATTAATATTATAAGTATTTATTTTATATATAACTACGCTTTCTTTTTACTTTTATTATCCTTTTATTAATTACTAGTTATTAATTATATAAATTAAATAATTTATAATAGCTATAAGTAAACTAATCTCTATATAGGCCTATACGTATGTATACATATATACTTACTAATTAGTTACTAACTTATAAGATAGCCCCTTACTATCCCTAGCTACTTTCTATCCCCTAAGGATAATAAGGTTTTTAACCCTATTACCCCCCCTACTATAAGTTACTTTCCTTTAGTAAGCGTATTACGTAAGTTAACTAACCTAGCTAGGATAATAAGGATAATAAGAATAATAAAGCTAATAAGGCTAACTATAGCTCCTTAGTTATAAAGAGATACTATACTAACGCCTCTACCTTTACTACTACTTTTACTTATATACTAACTATCCTTTATATATACTTTTACTTCTTATATATATACTACCTTACGTATAACCCTACTATTATCCGTTATATAGAAAATATTAGCGCCTATAGGCACTACTATCTCTCCTATATATAGTCTAACTATAGCTACTAACCTATAAGTTTTTTATTACTTATATAAATCTTACGCCTTACTAATATAATTTAGATTCCTAAGGCCTCTTTAGGCCTCTATAAGGTAATATTTATTACTACTTACGCTACTACTCTAACTACCCCTAGCTTTATAAAGTATACCTCCTTCTAGCTAGCTATTAAGGCTTAAGAGGTTGTAACTAACTTAGAGTAAAAGGTGTAAAAAAGCGCTAAGAAGACGTATAGAAAGCGTGCCTATAGTACGTCTAATAATATACCCCTTACGCCTACTATACCTACTCCCTTTTTCCTAGCTATTACTACTACTACTACTACTACTACTACTACTAACGCTATATATAGTAAGGTTACTTCCTAGCTAAGTAGTTTTATAGCTACCTAAAGTAAGCGCCTTATTATTATAGGTAAGGAGATTTTAGTCTCTCTTAAGAGAGTAAGTATTAGTTTTTTTTTTTCTCTTATATAACTTTTATACTAACTTTATATCTTTAGTTTATTAACTTTATTACTACTAACCTTAGTTATAGCCCCTCCCTTAAGCTAAGGGACTTTTAGTAGGGGAGTCTCTTATATATTTTAAGTATACTTATTTTATATAGCTTTACTACTTACCTTATAGGGCTTAGTTATTCTTTATAGGCTATAGCTTTTTAATAGAGATTTATTATTATAGGATAAAGTAGCTATTATAAATTACCTAGCCTAGCTGTAGATCCTACTAGAGATGCTATAACCTACCGGTCGGCCGGCCTATAGTTAGTCTATAGGAGCCCTACCTAGCGCTAGCCTATAAGGGCTAGTACTACTAGCTATAGCTTAACTATTAGCTAGTTAATAAATCTATTACCTATTTTTAACTATATTAAGTAGTAGTATAACTATATTATAATACTATAGGATATTAACCCTTTACTACTATTAAAATTCATAATAATAGGTAAATACGCTAACTGTAATTAAAACGAGCTATTTAGTTAGTTTTCTTTTAATTATAACTAATTAGAAGCCTATATTTCTTTACTAATTAGCTGCTAATATACGCCTACTAGTAGAGTTATTTACCTACAGCCTACGCTATAATAACTACCTACCTAACTAAAGCTAATATCCCTCTAGCTAACACCCTTACTTTTAACAACCTTACTTTTACTACCTTTCTTTATACTCTTTTTTACCTATTATACCGTTAAATCTACTGCTACTAAAGCTACTATTAATTAAGGCACTTAAGAGATAATAGTAATAGAGTTACTAGCTAAAGCCCTACTAGAAGTATAGTATCTAATTTCCCTTAAAAAACGCACTATTCCGCTATATCTTTATAAATAGCTATAAAGCTCTATTTTACTACTAAATCTGCTATTAAGATTTTATATTATAAAACGCCTTTTTCTACTATCTTAAGTAGAGTAATTACTAGCTAGCCTAGCTAGCCTAGCTAGCCTATAAAGATATACATTATAGCCGCTAAGAAACCCTAGCTAGCCTACCTATAACGAAATAATCTATATTACTAGTATTACTAATCCTCTTCTTAGCTATAAAGTTTAACTTAGCTATTTAGGCTTTATATATAAGAATAAAGTTAAGTAATAAAGCTAAGGATAAAGCCTAGTAATAGCTACTAAAATACACGTTACTACTACTACTAATACCTACTGCCTTAGGGACTACCTTTACTAAAGCGCTTATATTACTAGTCTAGCTAGCCTAGCTAGCCTAGCTAGCCTAGCTAGCCTATAAAGATACACACTATAGCCGTTAAGAACCCTTAGCTAGCTTACTAGTAGACTACTATATAGCTACTTAATTATATAGCTAGCCTATATATATACCTAGCTAGCCTGCGTATTAATAACTAGCTAGCTAACTAGCTGTATATATACCTAGCTAGCCTATATATTAATAACTAGCTAGCTAGCTAGCTGTATATATACCTAGCTAGCCTATGTATTAATAGCTAGCTAGCTTACTAGCAGACTAGTACGTAGCTACTTAATTATATAGCTAGCCTATATATCTACCTAGCTAGCCTGCGTATTAATAGCTAGCTAGCTTACTAGTAGACTAGTACGTAGCTACTTAATTATACAGCTAGCCTATATTCTAAAGAATATAGTAATAATAGTAACTATAATAATAACTATTAATTACTACTTAGGTATACCCTTTCTATAGTAGCTAGAATAGCGCTATAGAAGCCTAAGATATATAGTTAGATTAGTTACTTTTACTATTATCCTATTTTATAAATATTTACTTTATCTATAACTATTATTTAGTTTCTTTACTTCTACTTACTTTTACTTTACTTTACCTTTATACTATATTACTTTATAACGCTATTACGTTTTTTTCTTTTTCCTTTTTCCTATTTCTATATAATTACTATATAATAATTATTTTATTCTAAAGGGGGTACCTATTATAAGATAAAGTAGCTATTATAAATTACCTAGCCTAGCTATAAATCCTACTAAAGATACTATAACCTACTAGTTAGCTAGCCTATAGTTAGTCTATAGAAGCCCTACCTAGCGCTAGCCTATAAGGGCTAGCACTACTAGCTATAGCTTAACTATTAGCTAGTTAACGAATCTATTACCTATTTTTAACTATATTAAGCTTAACACAGCCCTCCTAGCAGCTGTTCTAGATCTAATAGGGATAGCTAGGCTATAATAGTAGTAGAGTATTACACTAGCGTCTTATAAAGTAACATAGTATAAAGGTAAAAAATAATAAAACTAAGTAATAATAAGAAAACTAAATAGAGGTTATAAAATAAAAGATAAGTCTTAGAAGTAAGGTATTCTTATAGTTTACCTTCCTACTAAAGGAGGTTAATAGTATAAAGGATTATATACTTTATAGGTATATAAATATATATATACCTATAGGGATATCCTCCTTTAGCCTATCTATTTACTTTATTCTATAATAAGTACCCCCCTTTAGAAGAAACACTTATCCTAAGTATACTAAAATATAAAAAAAAAAGTTACTATTAATCTACTATATTATCTACTACCTTTCTCTTATATCCTATATATTCCTCTTTTACTTATTATCTCTGAAATTAATTCCTATAGTATAGCGCTTCTTACTACTACCTTAAGCTAAAGTAGCTAGTAAGTTAGGTTCGTATATATACTTAGCGGTACGCTAGGGAATTATAACTAATAAAGCGTAAGTAAATTAAGAAGCTAGGGTAAGCGTATAGGTATCCCTAATAGTATTAGAGAGTTTCTCTTTTATACTAGTAACCTTATTAACTAAAGCCTTAAACTTATTACCTTTAAACTTATTAAGGGTATTAAGGTTATTAGCCTTCTTATTAAGTAGGGTAACCTTCTAAGTTAGCTTCTAAAGTTAATAGTTAAGGCTGTTAATAAGGGCCTTTAGATACTTAGATTTCTTAGCCTTCTTATGTAGATTCTTAGTAATCTAGTAAATACTATTAGAGTGCTTATTAATAACTAGCTTATAAGACTTAGTAGTAGCTACTACTATATTAGTAATCTTATAGGTAATATTAGCCTTAGTAACGTAGTTATTAACTTTTATATCTAGATTAGTAATATAGTCTTAAATTATATTAAGGAGAATAGTCTAGCTTTAGGTATTATATATATATATATAATCTCTAAGATAGAAATTAAGTCTAATTACTAAAGTAGTAAAAAAGTACTTATAACTTTAGAGTTACTTTATCTTACTTAGTATATAAAGGTAAAGCTAATTAATACTATATAAGAGAGAAAGTTACTAAACTAAAGCTTATTCTTCTTATACTTAGAAAGTATATTCTTTATAGAAGTAGTAACTATTTAGTAGAAGTATACGTTAGATAAAAGGGAAGTATACTAGTTAGTAATACTATTCTTATAATAGTTATAGAAATCCTCTAGCTAAACGTAAATCTTATAGATAAAGGTATTATTAGTATAGTCTTTAACTACCTCCTTAAAGCGCTTAATAGCCTTAGTATAACTAAAGATACTAGACTTCTTCTTATTAGTAGTTCCAAAAGTGTTCTTCTTAATAGTCTTACCTATATTTTTCTTTAGGGTTACTAGGTTAGTTAGTATACCTAGTATAATATAAGCCTTAGTCTTTACGTTACTATAGATCTTAGTAAAAGCAGTACTATTAAGGCTACTACCTATAGTATAAATATACTTATTAACTATTTTATAGTAAGTAACCTTAAACGTATAACGCTTTATACGTTTCTTATGCTTTAGCTTAGCCTTATAGTCTTTAATCTATTATAAGGTTTCCTTAGCGTCTTTCTCTATTTTATAAGGTATATTATAGAGGTTAGTATTAGTAAAAAAGATAAATAACTTAAAGTTATTACTAAAGTCTTTATTATAGCTAGTATTTACCTTATTAGTGTTAATAACTATAGTGTTTATAGTATTATAGTTATTAATATAGCGTTAGTTTCTAGTAGAAGAGGTTCCTTAGGTAGTAGGGATATTAACTAATTTAAAGGTAGACTTTAGGGGGTGTAATAACTACTAGGTCTAGGTCTAGTTAGTAGCCTTAGTAGTCTTATCGTTAATAAAGGGGTTAAAGTTAATCTTATCTTAGTTTATAGGATTATTAGGAATAAGTAAAAAGCGCTAAAGATCTACTATAGTAGCTTACTATATAGTTTTTAATAAAGTATACTAAAAGGAAGTATAAGTCTTATTATATTACTTTATAATAGGTAAAAGGAAAGTAATAAATAGAAGTATTAGAAGGTAGTAAAAAGTAAAGAAATCGTAAGGTTTATATTTATAATAAATAGTATATAAAAAGGGAAAAAATAGAGGGTTAGTAAGTAAGTAAGTTAATATACTCTTTTCTAGCTACTAGCTATTAAAGGTAAGAAAGGTATAACTACCTATTATAGGTAGGCGCTTCTTCCTCCTTTTAAAAGGAAAAACAAACGTAGTTATTTTAGTAAAAACTATTATAGAAACTATATATCTTAATAAAGAAAAATAAGCTAAAGGCCTTTCTATAAGTTATTATTACTTTTATTAAGAGAATAAATACTTTATTATTATTAAAAATAAATTAGAGACTATAGGATTCCCTAGGGTGTTTATAATACTTTATAAATTATCTATAGACGTCTATAATAGGGTCTAAAGGAAGTTAGCTAAGGCTAGTTTTTATCCTTACTTCTTTATATACTTAGTAGCCTAATTAATTAGTTATTCTTCCTTATAAGTCTTAACGAGGTTACTAGCGTTAGGCTTAAGATTCTTATAAGGTTCCTATATATTAGAAGCTAGTAAATACCCTTTCTACTTAACGAGATACTTAACTAATAGCTAAGCCTTCTTTTAGGTTACCTTATAATTTATAATTCTCTTAACTTTATATTCCTTTATTCTATTAACTTTTATTAGTTTAGAAGGGATCTCTTTATAACTAAATAGGGCTTCTCTATCTAACGCTTTCTATAACTATATTATTAATACTACTAAGTAAACTCTCTAGTAGGCTAGTAAGTTAAGTTTATAGGCGCTAAGCCTAACTACCTAAGTAATATAGAAAGGTCTAGTATACTATAGAGACTACTTCCTTTTAGGTTTTCTAAGTAGTAAATATCCTTTACTAAGGTAGAGGAATACCTTATTACCTATAGTAAAGTTTACTAAGTAATAGTATTAGTTATATTACTTCTTTCTTATTACTCTTACTATGTTAATAAGAGTCTACGCTTCGACCTAGTAAGTGTTACGTAATACGTTAATTAATTCTAATAGGATCCCCTCTTTACTAATATACTTTAATATAGTTCTAAAGTAAAACCTTAGTACTAGTTTATTTAGTAATTAGCCTATTATTATAGTAAGTAAGTTATTAAGAGAGTATTAGAGGGATAGTAAGATATTAATCTATAGTATGTTAAGGTTAGTATATATATAGAAATAAATAGTAATTTTAACTGTTTAGTTTATTCTCTTACTCTACCTATTAGTCTAAAGATAATACATAGTAGAAATAAGTAATCTTACCTTTAGGGCCTTAAAGATCCCTACTTAAACTACTAAGATAAACTTTAGGTTATAATTACTAATAATAGCGTTTAGTAGGCCTTAGTTATATAATATAAGCGTTTAAAGAAGTACTTAGGCCTACTAGTAAGCTTTATACTTAGTATAACCTAAGATAAGTAGAACTTCCTTACTAAACTTATATATTATAGTATAAAAGTAGTTAAATACATTAAAGTTAGGTAATACATAAAAACTATTCTAAGTTAAGACTTTTAGTATATTAGTAATAAAGTCTATAGATATAGTATAATATAGAATACTAAGCGTTATAATAGGTTAGAGAAATCTAATAGGTTTCTAGTAATCTATTTAGTTACGTTAGTACGCTAGGTAATAGGTAATATACATCTTAATAAGCTTTACCTTCCTATAGATATAGAAGTTCTAAAGTTCTATAAGTATTCTCTTATACCTAAAGTAAAACTTCTTATTATAAGTAAAAGTAAAGACCCTTCCTACTAAAGGCTTTAGAATATAAAGTCTCCTTATTTTATCTATAGATATATAAAATATTAGTCTATAGTTATTAATTTCCTATAGGAGGATAGCTACCTAAGGTTATTATTACTGTTCCTAAAGTAGTTATTAATCTCTTTTTACTTTATCTAAAGTTATATACTTATATCTATCTACCTATATTTACTAAATCTAATTCCTTAGATTCTTTAGCTTCTTATTACTTTAGTATCTTTTAATAATTTCCTATATAAACTTATTATTAACTTATACTATAGTTATAGTAGCTTTCTTAAGTTCTAAAGGTTTATTACTTATATACTATACTATAGCTACTACTTCTATATTATTATTATTATTAATATCTATAAGTTTATCCTTATAAGGGAAATACTTAGATAGGTTAGGTCTTATAACTAGTAGGTAGGAAAGTGTATTAGGTATAACGTTTAGCTTACTTAGTATATAAAAAATCTTTAGGTAGTACTAGAAGAGGTAGTTAGTAGCGTTTATAAGCTTAAGATTTACCTTATTTAAGTTAAGGGTTTTTAGTAATATATACGTAATAATTCCCTTAGCTACTATATAGTCTATAAAAATATTAACTTTCTAGTAGTTAGATTATATTAGTTTTTTAAGCTTCTTTATAGCCTATATAATAGCTATAATTTTAGCTTTTATAATACTAAAACGTTTCTTTATTACTATTATAGATTAAGAAAGAAAAAGGATAGGTTTAATATGTTTTATCTTTACGTTAATACTAGGTATATCTTTACTATTCTAATTATAATCTAACTAAAAAACTATAAGACTAAATCTACTTATATATATATTAATGTTAAAGAATAGTAGTTTCTTAGGGTTATAGTAATATTATATTACTTAGTTATAAAGTTTCTTCTATAGCGTGTTTTATATATTAATCTCCTTAGGTAAGGGGTTAAATGTCTTTTTTATAACAATTTTTACCCTTACCTAGCGCGTAGTGCCTAGCTTAATAACTTTATTTTATTTTAGTTAAGCTGCTAATTTTATCTTCTTCTACTAAAAGGGTAATATAATTACGTTAAACTAAAGTAACCTTACGTAAAGCTAGCTACCTATCCTAAGATATATCTTAAGGTTATATAGGCTATATAAGAAAACTAGCTTTTTAAACGTATAAATATAATTATCTATCTTATAAATACCCTTACTATCTATAACGTAACTAAGAAGCTTTACGCTAGGGAAGCTAGTAAAAGACTTTTTTATATTAATATAGATTTAGTATTTATTAAAGATATTTAAGACTATCTCTATATACTAAAGGTACTCTTTATTAGAGTTACTAAAGATTATAATATTATTAATATATATATAGATAAAGTGTTAATACTTAAAGAATAGTTAGTCTATAAAGCGTTAAGTGTATACTAAGGAATTCTTAAATCCTATAATAGTAACGTTAGAATACTTAAGCCTATAGAGACTAATTATTACTATTCTATCTTAGTGCTTAGAATATATACTAAGCTAGTAGAAGAACCTAGTAGCGTTAAATATTATTATATGTTTCTTACCTCTTAAACAGCCTATAATTTCGTCTTAGTTTAAGAAAGGGTAAACGTTTAAACTTACCTACTTATTAAGAGGTTATATATCTATAACTACTTAGCTTTTATCCTTTTTCCTATCTATATAGTATTTCTATATAATAAAGAGGGGGTATATAATAGAGGTAAGGCCTTATTACTAACTAATCTTCCCTAACTTATATTATTTATCCTAATAGGTGTTAAGGAACTCTATATCCTTAAGACCTAATAGAAAGACCTAGACATTCTACCTTTAGTTTTACTATCCCTTAATAAGGTTAATCTTTATATAGTCCTTATTAGGAATAGGTACTATCCCTCTATTATAGTAGATATAGTATCTATTAAGCACTACCTTTATCTTACTAGCAAACTCCTTATTCTTTACGTAGATCTCTACACTATATTTATTAACTATTACTAAATATATCTTAGGCTTTATTATACTATATTTCAGTATTTCCTTTAGTATTAATATATCCTATAGGGTTTTTTTAGTATTATCTACTTTTATAGTAAACTCTCCTATAGTATCTAGGAATTCGTTAGTAACGTTAAGGAAATTCACTAAATTACTATAAGTAATAGCATCTAGTGTATCCTTACTAATCACCTAAGTAGTCTTTTTACCTTAGTTTAAAGCGATTTACACTACTTTTATACCTTTCTTAATAGTTATTAGTTCTACTATATTATTATATACTAGTATAACTTTTAGGGTTTTTAAATTAGTAATAGCGTTAAGGATATACGCGTGTTTAAAGTATATATAATAAAGTTACTACTTTCTATCCTCTATAGATCTCTTTAGGAGGTTAATAAAGTTTATAAGGAGATACTTAAGTTCTCTCAGCTTAATAGTTACTATAAACTAAGAAGTAATCTATTATAACACTAGGTAGTAGTATTTAACTATAGTAGGGATTATTATATTATAGGAAGATTAAAGTTTTACCTACTTCTTATTAAAATCTACTACTATACTATAGTTATTATAGAATAGTATTTCTAAAAGTAATTAGGCTAGAAGCTTCTTTATAACTTTAGCTATTATTATAGTATAGACTTTTACTTTTATACCTTTTACTATACTAATAATATATATATTAAAAGTAACGTTTTCTAAGAGTATAAAAGATAACCTAACTATACCTACTTTTTATAGCTTTATAGGTAAAAATCTTAGATTCTTAGTAAACTTCTTTACCTATTTTTACTTTACTAAGATAACTAATACTCCTATATTAATATAGATAAAGTAGTCTTCTAAATTTTTATTAGTATATACCTTAATCTAAAGATAAGTACGCTTATAGTATCTATATTTCTTATTAGGTTTAATAACTACCTTAAAGACTTCTCTTAGTTAAAAGGTAAAATTTATAGTGTTATTATATTAGTCTCTTCCTCTATTAGGTTCTATAACTAAGTCCTCTAAAGAAACTAATAGTATAGAAGGCGTTATTATTATAGCTAAGGAGTTATTATCTAAAGGCGTTTAAGTAAGGTACTTTTTAACCTTACTTTATAATAAAGTGTAGTTATTACTAGGTTTAATAACCTCCTCTTATTCTTTAGGTAATAGCGCCTCTTACTCTAATAAGGTAGCTATAAAGTTTATACTCTTTATCTTATATAAAAGAACTTCCTTAGTACCTTTAAGAATTTACCTATCGTTAATAAGTTTATTAATATAAGTCTATATATTTTTATTATTTTCCTATATAAATTATATATTATTACGCCTATTAATCTTTTAGGTGTAACGTATACGTTATCTCTATCTACCTCCTTACTTAACTTCCTACTAGGGTTGTTAATCTTTTACATAACGTTTAGTATTATCTTAGTAGTCTTCTTTTTAGTAGTTATTATAGGATTAGTATCTTTTATAGTTTCTATAGTAATTTCTATAATATCTATAGTTATCTTAACTATACTAATTATTCTTACTACCTAATCTCTAAAATATAGTCTCTTCCTTATTAATTTTAAAGGGGTCTTTATTATAAGGTTCTAAGTAACTAGCCTATAAGGCTTTTAAGTAAACCGTTATATTTCCCTAAGATGCTATATCTTTACTATTATAGTTAGTAGTATTATTAACGTATACTAGGTTATATTAGGATCTAAGCGCTATATCTTATAGTGCTTTATATTATTCCTTAGCGTAGGCAATATATCTATCTAAGGAGTTATTATCCTTAGGCTTATAAAGAAACTATCTAAGCTATAAGGTAAGGTTATTATAAAACCTTATTAGCTATTAACGTTAGGTTTAATCTCCCTATACTCTTATATACTTAAAGTAGCTTTAAGTAAATATGTAAATATCGCTTTAGCTATTAATTTTCTTTATAGTAAAGTAGTTTTCTTAAAACTACTTTTTAGTATCTACTAAAGTAAGGCTAAAGCGTTCTCTAATCTATTAAATAATAGTAGCCTATCCTTACTATCTTAGCTATTACTATTCTTTAGTTATAAGTTAAAATTCCTACTAGTTTTAGGCTTATCCCTTAAGGTACTAGTAAATTATCTAACTAAAGTACTATAGTAATAAAGTATTATAGTATACTACCTTAATAGCCTAAGTCTATAACTCTACGTTATAGTAGTAAGCTATATAGTAGTTATAAAAGATAAAGTCTAGTAAGTAACACTTTATATTAGCGTCTAACTAAAAAATACTAACCCCTATAGGTATCTATAAATAAGTTAAGGTGTATTTTAAGGTGTTTATACTATTAGATAATATTCTAAAGATTTATATTTAGTATACTATAGCGTAAAAAAACGTATTTATAAACTAAAATATATTTAGTAGTAGCGTTAGTACTACTACTAGATAAAGGATATTTACTATTAGTTATTCCTACCCTCTTATAGGTATTAACAGCTAGAGAGTTAAAATCCCTAGCTATTAGGGAGGTAGGTAGTAAAAGAATACTTATATCTACCTTACTATTATATCTAAAAGGGTAAAGTATATCCCTTATATAAAGACGTTTAGTAGTATACCTAAGTATAGTAGTATAACTAGAGGTATTAGGTATATAGCTAGTCCTTAGGGGTAAGGTAGTATGTATACTATCTACCCTAAGGGGGGGGGTTAATAAGCTAGACCTAGTAGTATCTAAGTAAGCTAAAAGCCTAGTATACTTAGTCTATAAAGGTAGTAACCTATACTAGCTAAGAAACTACTAGGTATTAGGAATTATATTAGGAAGAGTAGTTATTAAACCCTTATAGCTAGTAGTAATAAGGTTTACTATTATTATATATTATATTACGCTAGAGGAGGTTAAATTAGCTAGCTAGCTATTTAATATTATTCTACTAGTAGGCTAGTGTTTTACCTAAGTAAGCCTATAATTTCTAGTTTTTTACTTTTTAGTAAACGCTATATTATATTAGAATCTTTTAGTACCTTAGGTAGAAATACTATAGGAAGGCTATCCTTATATCTATTATAGAATTCTTCTATAGTCTTATTAACCCTTAAGTTAGGTTGTTAAGGAAGAATTTTCCTTAGGGGTTTTAAAACCTACTTAGTTATCTTCCTTTTTAGTATAACTAGGTTTTCTAATAACTAAGAGGTTTAGGAATTTATTTATAAGAGTAGTATAGGTAATCTATTAGTAAATAATCTTAAGGAAACTACTAGGTTTTATTTTACGTTATTAATAATCCTTTTTACTATCTTAATAGTAGATTTAACTTAGTAGTTATCGTTAGTATATCTATTATCTAAGTAGAAGTTTATATCCTACCTATTAGTTCTATAGTATAGTATATTACTATTAAACTTTATAAATATAAGGTTAAAGATATTATCTTATAGACTTTTAGAAAAACTCCTTATAACCTTATGTAATAAGAACTATTTAAGCTATATATATAGTTACTATAACTTAGTAATATACCTTAGCTAAAGGAGCTTACTTATACTACTTTTAAAGTTTTAAAACTTCTATTAGGGTAGAGGTATATTTTTACCTTAAGTTAGTAAAGAAAAAGAAAATATTATAAAGTATAAACTAAAGTAGTTATACTATTACTTAACATAGCCCTCTTAGTAGCTATTTTAGATCTAATAGGAATAGCTAGGCTGTAATAGTAGTAAAGTATTATACTAACGTCTTATAAAGTAACATAGTATAAAGGTAAAAAATAATAGAACTAAGTAATAATAAGGAAACTAAATAGAGGTTATAGAATAAAAGATAAGTCTTAGAAGTAAGGTATTCTTATAGTTTACCTTCTTACTAGAGGAGGTTAATAGTATAGAGGATTATATACTTTATAAGTATATAAATATATACGTGCCTATAGGGATATCCTCCTCTAGCCTATCTATCTACCTTATTCTATAACATTTATTACTTATCTACTTATTATATATTTTTATTTTTCTTTATATATATATATTACCTTTATTATAGATATTAATAGGTTTATACTTCTCTTTAAAAAAGTCTAAAGCTATAGTATCTTTAACTAATTTAATAGGTTTTTATATAGCTTTAGTAAAACCCTCTTAACGCACTAGTACCTAACGTGTTTTTATTTTTCTTTTACTATACTATTATATACTAATTATTTTTATAATACGTTATTCTTCTTTACTATCTTCTATTAGGGGGGAAGGCTACGTATTATAGGCTCTTTAGCCTAACAAAAGGTTATTCCTAGTATAGCGTAATAGGTCTATATAAAATTAGTTATAGATATTACTAGGTATATTAAGTTTAACTATAAGGGGGCTAATTACTTTAGTAACTTAGTAATAGTAGTATAGCTAATTAAGCTTATAATTTAGTTATAGAGAGTAATAATTACGTATTAATAGCTATATATTATTACTTACTTTAAACCTTTTAGCTATACTTTATTACTTATTAGCTGATTCTTCTATATATTATTAGGCTGTAGCTATTACTACTTATACTATTATAGTTACTTTAGTTATCCTTTATATAAGTCGTTTAGTAACCTTTTTATATATATCTATTACCTTCTATATACTCTTTTTAACTATAATAGGGTCTATATAGTAGCTATACTTTATAAAGAAAAAGCTTAACTTAGTTACTAATATAGTATAGTTATTAATTACTAATTATATTACTAATATCTAATACGCCTAATTTTCTTAGAGGTAACTTATGTAAGCGCGTAGCGTTACTTAGATCTCTTAGTTAAAGCGCTTTATAGCTTTATTACTTTATAGGTAATATAATATACTTAGTCTCTACTTAATACCTATAAGTATATAAAACCTACACTAGAACTTACTTATTTAGTTACTTCCTTTATTACTAATAATACTTTTTAGTATACTATAAAAGTAGTAATAGTAACTTAGAAATCTTTTAGTATATACCTTTATATCTATTATTACTATTAGTTTAAGTGTTACTAACTTTCCTAAGCAGTCTATAATAACCTATATGTTAGTAGTATAGTTAGGGCTAGACAGTAGGAGATCTATAATAAAGTCTATTAATAGGTTGCTTTTTAGGCGCTTAGGTATACTTAATAGTTATAAAAGGCTTTTCTTTATATTATATTAGATCTTACTACTCTTATATACGTTATAGTTATAAATAAAGCGTTATACTATTTATAACTAGCCTAGCTAGTAAAACCTCTATAAAAGTATCTCTAAGGTACTATTTCTCCTAAGGTACCTAGTTATAGTTAAGTTATAGCTTTATTATACTAACTAGGTATATAGACTATTAGAAGGAGAATTAGGGTTATTATTACCTAGTACCTATATCCTCCCCCTTTAAGTAAGTTATTTTATATTATTAAGGTAGTAGTCTATAATCTAAACGCGTAACTAAAGGTTAGGTAGGAGTAAGTACTCCTTTTATTAGACAGCTATATATACCGCTTAGAAAATAGTATTACTATCTTACGTTATAGCTTATAAAGCTTATAGTTCTTTATTTTTAAATACCTCTATATATAGCGCTAGAGGCGCCTTTATTATATAGTAAGCTATTACTAGTTACGCTTTATTTAGGATTATTTAGATAATATATCCCTATTAGTAGTTATTATTTTATATAAAAGGGGCGTTTTACTTATATTAGGAAAGCGTATTAGGAACGCTTACGTTTTTACTAAGCTAGTATATAATATAAAAGTTATATTCTATAAGCGTTTTAGCCTAATAGCTCTAGCGCTTTATTAACTTCTACTTTTTTATAAAGTACTTAAGGGACTTATAGTAAAATATTACTTTAAAAGGCTCCTTAGTATTACGTAACTTTACTTTTTATACTTAGAGGTAATTTAGTACTACTAATAGCTTCTTATTATAAATAAAGTAGTTATATTATACTAGTATAAGCTTTTATAAGTAAAAAGTAATAGGTTAGTACTTACTTTTATTATTTACTTATATTAAGGCACCCCTTAGTATAAACCTTAAGTAGTTAGTCTTTATAAACGTTAAGGCGTCTAGGTTAAAGTTTTATAGTAGTAAGGCTATTATAAAGTAGTTCTTAAGCTCTTTAAATACTATAGTATACTTTATAGACTATATAAATACTACGCCTTTTTTTATAAAGTAAGTTATTAGCTTAACTACTTTAGTATAGTTAGGTATAAATATTTAGTAATAGTTAGTAAAGCCTAAAAAGCTTTTTATACTTTTAATAGATTAAGGTACTAACTACTTATAAATAGTATATACTTTTTTTAGGTCTACTAAAACGCTTTTCTTAGCATTTAGAATAAAGCTAATATACTTTACCTTCTTTATACTAAAGTTACTTTTCCCTACGTTTAGGCTAAGCCCTACTATATAAAGCTTCTTAAGAACTTAGTAAACCTTTTGCTTATAGTCCTCTTTTATCCTATTAGAATAAATAAAGATATTATTAAGGTATATAGTAATAAAGTTATTAAGAAACTCCTAAAGTAAACTATTTATAAAGTACTATTAGTTTATAAGCGTATTTATTAGCCTAAAGAGGTAAACTAACTATTTAAAAAGCCTATATTATATATAAAAGGTAGTCTTATACTTATTACCTTTAGTAATTTATATCTTATAAAAGGCTACTACTATATTTACTTTAGTATACTACTTTACTACTTCTATATAGTAAAGCGTCTTAAAGATTAAAGGTAGTAAATAGTAGTCTTTTTTTATAATAGCGTTTAGTACTTTATAATTATAATAAAAGCGTAACCTACTACTTAGTTTATATATAAAAAGCACTAGCACCCCTACTATAAAGCTACTTACTTAGATAAAGCCCTTATTAAAGAGGTCTTCTAAGGTCTTCTTTAAGACTAGTAATTCCTCCCTTAATATACTATAAAGGGGGCCTTATAGTAAGGTTACTTCTAGTTCTAATTCTATATAGTAGTTATAGCTAGGTTAGTATAGTAGTACTTTTATTAAGGTGTTAGGGTTAAAAAAGTTACTATATTTTTTATATACCTATTATAGTAATACTATAACCTTAGTAGCTTATTTTACCCTTTTATCTAACTTTAGCTATAAAGCTTTCTTTACGTTAGTAAGGCTAACTACTATAATTTAAAAGAAAGCCTATAGGTTTTTACTTATCCTTTTTATAGATAGGTTATATTAAGTAGCGTAATTCTTATGTATAGCCTTATACTAAATAGCTATAAAAGTAGGCGCTTTAATTACTTAAGCAGCTTTAATTTTATATACTATTATAGACTCTTATTAACTAACTAGGCGTAGCGTAAGGTCTGCTGACCTATAGTAAATAGTATACTTTATAGTATTATAAATAGTATAGTTATATTCTATCTAAGGTTTTCTTAGGAATATATTAACGTTAAGGCTATATATAACGTATATATATATATACTAGTAGTATTTATGAAGTTTAAAGTTAAATATAACTACTTTTTTACTATTATACTAGCTAATTTATTAGTAAACCCTTTTAAAGGGATTTTTTATTAAGAGACGTATAGAAAGCGCTAAGCGTATATAAAGTTATAGTTTACTATTATATAAGTATTATAACTAGTATTAGTAAGGGCTTAGGTAGGAGATCCTTTATTAACGTAAGTATCTAATAGTATAGCTAGTCTAATTATTCTCCTCTTATACTAAAACTCCTTTTATCCTATATACTCCTTACTTATTAGCTTTAAAGCCTAATTTTACTTTAAAGCTATTCTTTTTCTAACTTTTCTTTACTTTTAGTAGTACTATAAGCGTTATTACTTTCCTTAAGCTTCTTAATCTTAGTAGTTACTTTAGCTATATAAGTAGGTTTACTTTTTTTTTTCTTACTATTAAAGTAATTATAAGCTAAGTATTTAATCTTTTAGTAGGCGTAGTACTAGTGTGTTTTAGTATATACTTTCTATACCTTAAGGTATTCTTTTTTTTTAGCTTTACTAGCTATATATATTATTATTCTTCTTATTATTTATATATCTTTATTAGTATCTTTTAACGCTAGGGGTAGTAGGTATCTATAAGTAAGCTATATACTACTAGCTATATTCTTAACTTTCTAAACTACTTTACTTACTTATTATATATATATATAAAAGGTAAGAGAAAGTAAAATACTTACTAGTATACTTTAAATATAAAGGGGAAAAGCGTTTAAAAGGAGTATAATTTATACTTTACTTAGCTATAGGTAGTCTCTAGCTTTAGCTAATACCTATTTAAACTTTAGGAGGAAGGTAGTAAAAGATTTATACTTCTTTATCTTAATACTTATTAAAGAGGTTGATATATAGGTCTTTACGCTTAGGTTACTATATATATACTTTAAGTACTTTAGAAACTCTTTAGGGTTATAATTTACTTAAGCTTTCTCTATTTTATAATAAGTTAATACTATTCTTTAAGGCGCTATATCTAAGTAGGAGTTAATAAAGTACTAGGCTTTTTACTTTATTATAAAAAACGCTTTATTAATATATAGCTTATTATATATTTAGTGTAACTATATAGGGAAGTTTTAGTATTAACTAAAGAACTTTAGGGGGTTTAGTATTAGTTTCTAAATAACCTAGGGGTAGTTCTTAGCTAGCGTAGGCGTAATAACTATAGTAGCTACTATAGGTGTAGTGTTTACTACTTCTAAAGACTCCTTATTACGTAATTTAATTATAAGGCTTATACCTTAGGGGTTAGTGCTTTTTACTTTAAGCTTTCTTATTTCCTATATTATCTCTACTATTACTTACTTTAAGGCTATAACTTTAGCTTTTACTTTAGCTAATAGAGAGGTCTTATAGCTTATTACTATTTTAGTATCTTATTATATACCTATTATATAGTATAATTAGTAAGGTATTTATTTTTATTTTAAAAGCTTAGATATATAATAAGGTAGTATTACTTTATAATAGGCGTATAGTAACTTAGTATAATTTATCTAAGCTAAAAAGAGAAAGTAAGAAGTATAAATAACGTATAGTTTATATAGGCCTTTATCTTATGCGTATTATATGTATACGCCCCTTTTAGCTAGTTATAAGTAATAGTAGGTTATAGTAGGCACTAGCCTAGCTACACTTATTATAGCGTAGCCTATAATATACGCTAACCTAGCTATAACTACTATATAGAATTAAAACTAAAAGTAACCTTATTATAAAGCCCCCTTTATAGTATATTAAAAAAGGAATTACTAGTCTTAAAAAAGACTTTAGAAGACCTCTTTAATAAGGGCTTTATTTAAGTAAGTAGCTTTATAGTAAGGGTGCTAGTACTTTTTATATATAAACTAAGTAGTAGGTTACGCTTTTATTATAATTATAAAGCGCTAAACACTATTATAAAGAAGAACTATTATTTACTACTTTTAATCTTTAAAACGCTTTACTATATAGAAGTAGTAAAGTAGTATACTAAGGTAAATATAGTAGTAGCCTTTTATAAGATATAAATTACTAAAGGTAATAAGTATAAAACTACTTTTTATATATAATATAGGCTTTTTAAATAGTTAGTTTACCTTTTTAGGCTAATAAATACACCTATAAACTAGTAGCGCTTTATAAATAGCTTACTTTAGAAGTTTCTTAACGACTTTATTACTATATACCTTAATAATATCCTTATTTATTCTAATAAGATAAAAAAGGACTATAAGTAAAAGGTTTACTAAGTCCTTAAGAAGCTTTATATAGTAAGGCTTAGCCTAAATATAAGAAAAAGTAACTTTAGTATAAAGAAGGTAAAGTATATTAGCTTTATTTTAGAAGCTAAAAAAAGCGTTTTAGTAGACTTAAAAAAGGTATACGCTATTTATAAGTAGTTAGCGCTTTAGTCTATTAAAGGTATAAAAAGCTTTTTAGGCTTTACTAACTATTACTAAATATTTATACCTAACTATACTAAGGTAATTAAGCTAATAACTTACTTTATAAAGAAAGGCGTAGTGTTTATATAGTTTATAAAGTATACTATAGTATTTAAAAAGCTTAAGAACTACTTTATAATAGCCTTATTACTATAAAACTTTAACCTAAACGCCCTAACGTTTATAAAGACTAACTACTTTAGGTTTATGCTAAAAGGCGCCTTAATATAAGTAAATAATAAGGGTAAGTATTAACCTATTACTTTTTACTTATAAAAGCTTACGTTAGTATAATATAACTACTTTATTTATAATAAAAAGCTATTAGTAGTATTAAATTACCTCTAAGTATAAAAAGTAAAGTTATATAGTATTAAAAAGCTTTTTAAAGTAATAGTTAACTATAAGTCTTTTAAGTACTTTATAAAAAAGTAAAAGTTAATAAAGCGTTAAAGCTATTAGGCTAAGACGCTTATAGAATATAACTTCTATATTATATACTAGCCTAGTAAAAACGTAAGCGTTCCTAATATACTCTCTTAGCGTAAGTAAGATACCCCCTTTATATAAAATAATAACTACTAATAGAGATATATTATCTAAATAATCCTAAATAAAATATAACTAGTAATAGCTTACTATATAATAGAGGCACCTCTAGTACTATATATAGAGGTATTTAAAAATAAAGAACTATAAGCTTTATAAGCTATAACGTAAGATAGTAATACTATCTTTTAAGTAGTATATATAGCTATTTAGTAAAAGGACTACTTACTTCTACCTAACTTTTAGTTATACGTTTAGATTATAAACTACTACTTTAATAATATAAAATAACTTACTTAGAGGGGGAGGATATAGGTACTAGGTAATAATAACCTTAATTCCCCCTCTAATAGCCTATATACCTAGTTAGTATAATAAAGCTATAACTTAACTATAACTAAGTACTTTAGAAGAAATAGTATCTTAGAGATACTTTTATAAAGGTTTTACTAACTAAGCTAGTTATAAATAGTATAGCGCTTTATTTATAACTATAATATATATAGAAGTAGTAAGATTTAGTATAATATAAAGAAGAGCTTTTTATAACTATTAAGTATACCTAAGCGCTTAAAAAGCAACCTATTAATAGACTTTATTATAGATCTCCTACTATCTAGCCCTAACTATACTACTAATATATAGGTTATTATAGACTACTTAAGAAAGTTAGTAATACTTAAACTAATAGTAATAATAGATATAGAGGCGTATACTAAAAGATTTCTAGCTTACTATTACTACTTTTATAGTATACTAAAAAGTATTATTAGTAATAAAGGGAGTAACTAAATAAGTAAGTTCTAGCGTAAGTTTTATATACTTATAGGTATTAAGTAGAGACTAAGTACGTTATACTACCTATAGAGTAATAAAACTATAAAGCGCTTTAACTAAAAGATCTAAGTAACGTTATACGCCTATATAAGTTACTTTTAAAAGGATTAAGTATATTAAATACTAGTTATATAATTAGTAATTAATAATTATACTACGTTAGTAACTAGGTTAAGCTATTTTTTTATAAAGTATAGCTACTATATAGACCTTATTATAGTTAAAGAAAGCGTATAAAAGGTAATAGATATATATAAAAAAGTTACTAAACGACTTATATAAAGGATAACTAAAGTAACTATAATAGTATAAGTAGTAATAGCTACAGCCTAATAATATATAGAAGAATTAACTAATAAGTAATAAAGTATAGCTAAAAGGTTTAAAGTAAGTAATAATATATAGCTATTAATACGTAATTATTACTTTTTATAACTAAATTATAAGCTTAATTAGCTATACTACTATTACTAAGTTACTAAAGTAATTAGCCTCTTTATAGTTAAACTTAATATACTTAGTAATATTTATAACTAATTTTATATAAACCTATTATACTATATTAGGAATAACCTTTTATTAGGCTAGAAAGCCTATAACGTATAGCCTTCCCCTCTAATAGAAGATAGTAAAAAAGAAAAGTATATTATAAAAATAATTAGTATATAATAGCGTAATAAAAAAAAGATAAAAACATACTAGGCGTTAGTATACTAAGAGGGTTTTACTAAAGCTATATAAAAACCTATTAAATTAGTTAAAAATACTATAGCTTTAGACTTCTTTAAAGAGAAGTATAAACCTATTAATATCTATAATAAAAGTAATATATATATATAAAAAAGGATAAAGATATATAATAAGTAGATAAGTAATAAATCTTTATTAAAAGGCTATAGCTTATAAAGAATAATTAGGCTTTATAAAGTAAGTAGTAAAGCTATATAGAATAAGTACACTTAAAACGTATAAAAGACTCCCTTACTAAGAGTCTTCTAGCTTAAAAGAGAGGCTATAACTAAGGTTAGTAATAATAAAGTTAATAAACTAAAGATATAAAGTTAGTATAAAAGTTATATAGGAGAAAGAATAAGACTAATACTTACTTTCTTAAGAGAGACTAAGATCTCTTTAACTATAATAATAAGGCGCTTACTTTAGGTAGCTATAAGACTACCTAAGTAAAAAGTAACCTTACTATATGTAGTACTAATAGTAGTAGTAGCAGCCTAAGTAGTAGTAGTAATAGTAGTAAAGGCTAAAAAAAAAGAAGTAGGTATAGTAAGCGTAAGAGGTGTATTATTAAATATACTATAGGTACGCTTTCTATATATCTTCTTAATACTTTTTTATACCTTTTACTCTAAGTTAGTTATAACCTTTTAGGCCTTAATAGCTAGCTAAAAGGAGGTATACTTTATAAAGCTAGGGGTAGTTAGAGTAGTAGTATAAGTAGTAATAAATATTACCTTATAGAAAGCTAAAGAAGCCTTAGGGATCTAAGTTATATTAGTAAGGTATAAGATTTATATAAGTAATAAAAGACTTATAGGTTAGTAGCTATAGTTAGATTACGTATAGGAGAGATAATAGTGGTTATAGGTACTAATATTCTCTATATAATAGATAGTAATAAGGTTATATATAAGGTAGTATATATATAAGAAGTAAGGGTATATATAAAGGAAAGTTAGTATGTAAGTAGAAGTAGTAGTAAAAGTAATAGTAGAAGTAAAAGCGTTAGTATAGCGTCTCTTTATAACTAAGAAGCTATAGTTAGCCTTATTAGCCTTATTATTCTTATTATCTTAGCTAGGTTAGTTAACCTATATAATACACTTACTAAAAGAAAGCAATTTATAGTAGAAGTAAGTAACTAAGGCTTAAGGCTTAAAGGGGTAATAGGGTTAAAGACCTTATTATCTTTAGGGGATATAAAGTAGCTAGGGATAGTAAGGGGCTATTTTATAAGTTAGTAATTAATTAGTAAGTATATATATATATATATAGGCCTATATAAAGATTAGTTTACTTATAGCTATTATAAACTATTTAATTTCTATAATTAATAACTAGTAATTAGTAAAAAAGGATAATAAAAGTAAAAAGAAGCGTAGTTATATATAAGATAAATACTTATAATATTAATAAAAAGGCTAGCTAGAAAAAAGAAGAAAAATAATAAGCCTACTAGCCTATAGGATTATTTAGTAGGTAATTTCTTAAGATATAGTATATAACTATTAAGGGCTAGTAAAGCCCTATAGTATAAAAGAGGAGTATATATTATAGGCTATACTATAATAAGTATAGCTAGGCTAGTACTTACTATAACCTACTATTACTTATAACTAGCTAAAAGGGGTATATATATATAACACATATAAGATAAATACTTATATAAACTATACGTTATTTATACTTCTTACTTTCTCTCTTTAGCTTAAATAAATTATATTAAGTTACTATACGCCTATTATAAGGTAATACTAGCCTATTAAACTAGGTATAGTAGTATAACTAAAGGTATTAGGTATATAGCTAGTCCTTAGGGGTAAGGCGGTGTATATACTATCTGCCTTAAGGGGGGAGGTTAATAAGCTAGACCTAGTAGTGTCTAAGTAAGCTAAAAGCCTAGTATACCTAGTCTATAAGAGAAGTAACCTATACTAGCTAAGAAACTACTAGGTATTAGGAATTATATTAAGAAGAGTAGTTATTAAACCCTTATAGCTAGTAGTAATAAGGTTTACTATTATTATATATTATATTATACTAAAAGGGGTTAAATTAGCTAGCTAACTATTTAGTATTATTTTATTAGTAGGCTAGTGTTTTACCTAAATAGGCTTATAATTTCTAATTCTTTACCTTTTAGTAAACGCTACGTTATATTAGAATCTTCTAATACCTTAGGTAGAAACGCTATAGAAAAGCTATCCTTATATCTATTATAGAATTCTCCTATAGTTTTATTAACCCTTAAGTTAGCTTATTAAGGAAGAATTTTCTTTAGGGGTTTTAAAACCTACTTAGTTATCTTTTTTTCTAGTATAACTAGGTTTTCTAATAACTAAGAGGTCTAAGAATTTATTTATAAGAGTAGTATAAGTAATCTATTAGTAAATAGTCTTAAGGAAACTACTAGGTTTTATCTTACGTTATTAATAATCCTTTTTACTATCTTAATAATAGATTTAACTTAGTAGTTATTATTAGTATATCTATTATCTAAGTAGAAGTCTATATCCTACCTATTAGTTTTATAGTATAATATATTACTATTAAACTTTATAAATATAAGGTTAAAGATATTATCTTATAAACTTTTAAGAAAACTCCTTATAACCTTATATAATAGGAACTATTTAAGCTATATATATAGTTACTATAACTTAGTAATATACTTTAGCTAAAGAAGCTTACTTATACTACTTTTAAAGTCTTATAACTTCTATTAGAGTAGAGGTATATCTTTACTATAGGTTAGTAAAGAAAAGAAAATATTATAAGGTATAAACTAAAGTAGTTATACTACTACTTATTATAGCCTTTCTAATAGCTATTCTAAATCTAATAGAAATATTAAGGCTATAATAGTAATAAATTATTATACTAGCGTTTTATAAAGTAATATAGTATAAAGGTAAAAAATAATAAAACGCTACTAACTACCTCTTTTAGTACTACCTAAAGATTTTTAATATACTAGGTAAGCTAAACGTTATACTTAATATACTTTCCTACCTACTAGTTATAAGACCTAACCTATCTAAGTACTTCCCCTATAAGGATAAACTTATAAATATTAATAATAATAATAATATAAATATAGTAGCTATAGTATAGTATATAGGTAATAAACCCCTAAAACCTAAGAAAGCTACTATAACTATAGTATAAGTTAATAATAAGTTTATATAGGAAGTTATTAAGAGATACTAAAGTAATAAGAAGCTAAAGAATCTAAGGAATTAGATTTAGTAAATATAGGTAGATAGACGTAAGTATATAACTTTAGATAAGGTAGAAAGAGATTAATAACTACCTTAGAAAAAGTAATAATAACCCTAGGTAGCTATCCTCCTATAGGAAATTAATAACTATAAACTAATATTTTATATATCTATAGATAGAATAAAAAGACTTTATATCCTAAAGCCTTTAGTAGGAAGGGTTTTTACTCTTACTTATAATAAGAAGTTTTACTTTAGGTATAAGAGAATACTTATAAAGCTTTAAAACTTCTATATCTATAAGAAAGTAAAGCTTATTAAGATATATATTACCTATTACCTAGCGTACTAAAGTAACTAAATAGATTACTAAAAACCTATTAGATCCCTCTAGCCTATTATAACGCTTAGTATTCTATATTATACTATATCTATAGACTTTATTACTAATATACTAGAAGTCTTAACCTAAAATAGTTTCTAGGTATTACCTAAGTTTAATATATTTAACTACCTTTATACTATAACATATAAGTTTAGTAAGAAAGTTTTACTTATCTTAAGTTATACTAAGTATAAAGCTTACTAGTAGGCCTAAGTACTTCTTTAAACGCTTATATTATATAACTAAGGCCTACTAAACGCTATTATTAGTAATTATAACCTAAAGTTTATTTTAGTAGTCTAAGTAGAGATCTTTAAGGCTTTAAAAGTAAGATTACTTATATTTACTATATATTACTTTTAGACTAATAGGTAAAGTAAGAGAATAAATTAAATAGTTAAGATTACTATCTATTTTTATATATATACTAACCCTAATATACTATAGATTAATATCTTACTATCCCTTTAATACTCTCTTAATAACTTACTTATTATAATAATAGACTAATTACTAAATAAACTAGTACTTAGGTTTTACTTTAGAACTATATTAAAGCACGTTAGTAAGGAGGGGATTCTATTAAAATTAATTAATATATTATATAAAACTTACTAAGTAGAAGTATAAACTTTTATTAATATAGTAAAGGTAATAAGAAAGAAGTAATATAACTAACACTATTACCTAGTGAATTTTACTATAGGTAATAAGGTATTTTTTTACTTTAGTAAAGGTTATTTACTACTTAGAAAACCTAATAGAAAGTAGTCTCTATAGTATACTAAACCTTTCTATATTACTTAGGTAGTTAGGCCTAGCGCTTATAAACTTAACTTACTAGCTTACTAGAGAGTTTACCTAGTAGTATTAATAATATAGTTATAGAAAGCGCTAGATAGAGAAGACCTATTTAGTTATAAAGAGACTCTTTTTAAACTAATAAAACTTAATAGAATAAAGGAATATAAAGTTAAGAGAATTATAAATTATAAGGTAACCTAAAAGAAAGTCTAGCTATTAGTTAAATATCTTATTAAGTAGAAAGAGTACTTACTAGCTTCTAATATATAGGAACCTTATAAGAATCTTAAGCCTAACGCTAGTAATCTTATTAAGACTTATAAAGAAGAATAACTAATTAATTAGGCTATTAAGTATATAAAGAAGTAAGGATAAAAACTAGCCTTAGCTAACTTCTTTTAGACCTTACTATAGATATCTATTAATAATTTATAAAGTATTATAAACGCCTTAGGGAATCCTATACTCTCTAATTTAGTTTTAATAATAATAAAGTATTTATTTTCTTAATAAAGGTAATAATAACTTATAAAAAGGCTTTTAGCCTATTTTTCTTTATTAGAATATATAGTTTTTATAATAGTTTTTACTAAAATAACTACGTTTATTTTTTCTTTTAAAAGGAGGAAGAAAAGCCTACTTATAATAAGTAGTTATACCTTTTTTACCTTTAATAGCTAGTAGCTAGAAAAAGGTATATTAACTTACCTACCTACTAACCCTTTATTTTTCTTTTTTCTATATACTATTTATTATAAATATAAACCTTACGATTTCTTTACTTTTTACTACTTTCTATACTTCTATTTACTACTTTCCTTTTACCTATTATAAAGTAATATAATAAGACTTATACTTCCTTTCTATATACTTTACTAAGAACTATATAGTAAGCTACTATAGTAAATCCCTAGTGTTTTTTACTTATTCCTAATAATCTTATAAACTAAGATGAGATTAACTTTAACCCCTTTATTAATAATAAGACTACTAAGGCTACTAACTAAACCTAGACCTAGTAGTTATTACACCCTCTAAAGTCTACCTTTAAATTAGTTAATATCCCTACTACCTAAAGAACTTCTTCTACTAAAAACTAACGCTATATTAATAACTATAATACTATAGATACTATAGTTATTAATACTAATAAAGTAAATACTAACTATAATAAGGACTTTAGTAATAACTCTAAGTTATTTATCTTTTATACTAATACTAACCTCTATAATATACCTTATAAAATAGAGAAAAATACTAAAAAAACCTTATAATAGATTAAAAACTATAAGACTAAGCTAAAGCATAAAAAATATATAAAGTATTATACGTTTAAGGTTACTTACTATAAAATAGTTAATAAGTATATTTATACTATAGGTAGTAGCCTTAATAGTACTGCTTTTACTAAGATCTATAGTAATATAGAGACTAAGGCCTATATTACACTAGGTATACTAACTAACTTAGTAACCCTAAAGAAAAATATAGGTAAGACTATTAAGAAGAATACTTTTAAAACTACTAATAAGAAGAAGTTTAGTATCTCTAGTTACACTAAGGCTATTAAGCGCTTTAAGAAGGTAGTTAAAGACCATACTAATAATACTTTTATCTATAAGATTTATATTTAGCTAGAGGATTCTTATAACTATTATAAGAATAGTATTACTAATTAGTATACTTCCCTTTTATCTAATATATACTTCTACTAAATAGTTACTACCTTTATAAAGAATATACTTTCTAAGTATAAAAAGAATAAGCTTTAGTTTAGTAACTTTTTTTTCTATATAGTATTAATTAGCTTTACCTTTATATACTAAGTTAAATAAAGTAACTTTAAAATCTTAAGTACTTTTTTACTACTTTAGTAATTAGACTTAATTTCTATCTTAAAGATTATATATATATATAATACCTAAAGCTAGACTATTCTCTTTAATATAATTTAAGACTATATTACTATTTTAAATATAAAAGTTAATAACTACACTATTAAGGCTAACGTTACCTATAAGGTTACTAATATAGTAGTAGCTACTACTAAGTCTTATAAGCTAGTTATTAAGAAGCACTTTCATAGTATTTACTAAATTACTAAGAATCTATATAAGAAGGCTAAGAAATCTAAGTATCTAAAGGCCTTTATTAATAGCCTTAACTATTAACTTTAGAAGCTAACTTAAAAGGTTACCTTACTTAATAAAAAGGCTAATAACTTTAATACTTTTAATAAGTTTAAAGGTAATATGTTTAAGGCTTTTTTTAATAAAGTTACTAGTATAAAAGAGAAACTCTCTAATACTATTAAGGATACCTATATATATACCTTAGCTTTTTAATCTACTTATACCCTATTAGTTATAATTCCTTAGTATACTACTAAATATATACGCTAACTTAACTTACTAGCTACCTTAGCTTAAGGTAGTAGTAAGAAGTACTATACTATAAGAATTAATTTTAAAGATAATAAGTAAAAGAGGAATATATAAGATATAAAAGAAAAGTAATAAATAATATAGTAGATTAATAGTAACTTTTTTTTTTATATTTTAGTATACTTAGGATAAGTATTTCTTCTAAAGGGGGGTACTTATTATAAAATAAGGTAGATAGATAGGCTAAAGGAGGATATCTCTATAGGTATATATATATTTATATACTTATAGAGTATATAATCCTCTATACTATTAACCTCCTCTAGGGGAAAAGTTAACTATAATAATACCTTACTTCTAAAACCTACCTTCTATTTTATAACCTCTATTTAGTTTCCTTATTATTACTTACTTCTATTATTTATTACCTTTATATTACGTTACTTTATAAGACGCTAGTATAATACTCTACTACTATTATAGCCCTAATATTCCTATTAGATTTAGAATAGCTACTAGGAGGGCTATAATAGTTTTATAATTTAACTATAAGAGAGAAAGCTATAATAAGTGTAGCCCTAACTACCTATAGGTTAAATAGGTTTCTATTTATAGTATTAATAGACTTAACTACTATCTAGAGGTATTTACTAAGTTTAGTAGTATACTTTTAGTAGTATATTAGCTATAGTTACTTTAGAGGCTATAGGGTTACTATAGTACTTATATTACTTTAGGCTTTATAATAAGTATATAGCTATTTAATTAGCCTTTTAGAGTGTTTTATAGTGCCGTTTTTACTTAGATTTTAAAAATTTTGTTCTTGCTTTTAATGGTGTTTTTTCTAATGACGCCCTAATCTGGAGAAAGTTCACCGTGTCGGCCTGTAGCGGGAAACCGTCGGCTGTATTTCGGCAGCTGAGCATGTCATGTGATCTTCGGAGAGGCGGTACGTACAGTCATGGGAGGTTACCGCAACATTGTCAAGCGGGCTGGGGTTGCGGCCGCTTATTCGTCACGCTGCAATTTGGGCTCCTATGCCACCAAAGATCAGCCTTTGCGCCCGTGACACAATTTCGTGGCACTTCCCGGTCCTGCACAAGCAGCACCTATCGCCTCAAGCAAAAATCAAATTGGTCCGGGTAGCTCTTCATCATTTGATTGACTCTTTCTCCCGGCTAAATGGATGCACGGCTGCAATTACTGCGTCGAAATGAATGCGCTTCCATACTTCATGTGATTTGTGTAGGAATTGCGCAGTAGACGGCAGCAGCAGCGGCCCCGCCGTCGCCGCAGTCCAAGGGCGCGGGGATGCTGGCCAAGATGGGCTGGAGCACGGGACAGGGGCCTCGGCGCCAAGGGCGACGGGCGCACCGAGGTGTTTGCGACGCACGCGTACCAGGAGGGGGTTTATAGTTCAGGGGGGGGTATTCCAAGTTCAGGGGGGGGTATTTAGTAGGTAGAGCAGAAGTTTAGGGGGGGGTTTTCCTAGTAAGGCGAAGTTAAGGGGGGGGTATTAGTAGTAAGGTAGCTAAATTATATAAAAGTCACTATATATAAAATATCTAGGTATTAAGTAATAGGTATAGTAAAAAAAATTTAATTAAGTAACTACTAAATATTATATAACTAGGCTTATAATATCTACTTTAGGCTTAGCGCTAATTTACTCTAAAGATATACTAAACTCCTACTTAGTAAATTTCTTTTTTTTTTTTCTTTAAAACTATATAAATTAGTAAAGTAGTAGTAGTAATATAACTATAGTATTTTTATAATTAATTATTATTATATTCTTAGTATATACTTATAATATTTTAGATATTTACTACTAACTATACTAACCTTAGTATTTCTAATACTACTAATCTTAGCTAGTTTAGCTACTATTATAGTAAGTACTAGTATATATATAATCTACTTTAAGTGCTAATATAATATATACTAATTAGATATAGGCCTTATCCTAAACCTAAACCCTAGCTAAGTCCCTAATAGTATAAATAACCCTCTATCTCTACTTATATATTATATATATAAGATACTAATACGTTACCTATAGAGGTCTATAAGTAGTATAATAATAGTTATACCTATAAGTTTCTAGCTTTACCTAAATAATAACCTAGTATATACTAAATTCTCTCTTAATAGATACTATCTCTACTAAGATAAACGCCTATATATTAATTTAGTAGGCTAAAGAATATTACTAGTATATACTAACTATATACTTAGGTGCTTTAAACCCTAGAAGTAAGCTTATATCTATTAATACTAAAGTATAGGTAGATATAGGTTTAGTATTAGTTTAGTATATACTAATATAAAGTATAGCTATAATATTATTATTAATACTAATACTAATACTATATATAGTACTATTTATACCTTTTAGCTTACTATAAGTATTTCCTTAGTATATACTAAAATAAAGCTTATATATTACTTAGTTATACTACTATATCTAAACTATATACCTTAGTATTAGTAAGTATATTTATATAGTATATATAATATATATACTAATAATACACTAGTTAAAAACTACCTTTATACTAACACTAGTATTACTAAAGAGTCCACTAGTAAGTAGTATATACTATATATATATATAAGTTATATTCTATTTTATTTAGGAAGTATATACTAATACTATACTAGGGTGATTTAGAACTTTATCTGTTTAGGCGCTTAGCGTAATACTAATTACGTCTATAAGCTTAGGTAAGTTCTTTACTTTATCTTAGTATATATATAGCTAACGTTATCCTAGCGTTAGCCCTAAGGGCAGCCTTATCTATATCTACGCTAACGTAATAAAGGAAATTACATAAGTTTAGTCTATAATAATACGTTATATATACTAAGCTAATACCTTATTCTAGTTATACTAATACTAATTTTACTACTACCTATAGTATATAATTCTATTACCTTATAAGTAAATTATTTAAGTATATACTTAATATAACTCTAGAGGATACTATTTATTTTACTATTTATTTTACTACTTATTCCCTACTATACTAATATACTAAAGGCACTATAACGTAATACTAAACTTTAGAGAAGGGTTCTTATAAATAAGGTATTATAAGAGGAATTAGTACTTACTCTTAATAAGTAGGATATATTCTCTATATATATAGGGAATATATTAGGTAGATCCCCTTTAATATAATATTTATATAAACCTAAAGTAATAACTAAACTAATTAAGATAAAACGTAAGCGTAGTATATATATAGTATATACTAAAGACTTACTAGTATTATATAAGATTACACTAATAAATAAATAGTATAGTAGTTTTACTCCTCCCTCTTTATATAAGTAAAAAAATATAAGTTTTATACTTTTATAATATATACTTTATATATACTAATAATTAATCTAGCGTAGTAGCACCCCCTATAAAAACACTCCTAAGTCTTTTACTTTAGCCCTACGCTTAAGTAAGAAGAAGGCTCCTAGTATATACTTAGTATATCCCTAGTATATATATAACACTAACTTTTCTAGCTCCCTATAAGGCTAAAGCCTATATTATAGCTTCTTTCTACTAGACTTATATATATTCTTAGTATTATCTTAGTATATATATAGCTAACGTTTAATAGGCTTTTAGAATAAGTCTAAGACTATATAAGAGGAGATTATCTTTAAGGCTAACTAAAATAGTATCTAAGTATATACTATATATCTACTATAGTAATACTTTTAGGTAAGTAAGTATATACTAAAAATAAGCTTATAATATACTAGGAATTAACTAAAGTTTAAAAGAAACTAGAACTAGTCTTAGTATATACTAAGGTAGTATTATACTATAGTTAATAACTAAAAGGATAATACTTTCTATATACTATATATATACTAATTATATACTAAATTTACTCTCTACCTAATTCCCTCCTAAGCCTTACTACTTCTACTTCTAAGTCTTAGATTTACTTCTCCTACTTTAACCTTTCTACCTTATACTTTAGCTATTAAATTCTAACTTAATCCTCTTCTCTTTTAGTCTAGATATACTACTATTAGGAATAAGCCTATAACCTCTATATAAATGTATTAACCTTCTACTAGCCTATTAATTAAGAATAAGAAGTTTACTTTTATAACTAAAAGTAAAACGTAAGGGGGGTTAATACTAAGGGTAAGGCTAGTAAAAGAGGAGATAATACTAAAGGAGGAGTCTATATATACTTAAAGTCTTCCCTAGATATACTAAGAGTATACTTAGACTTTATTTAGAATATACTAAACTAAGCTTTAAAAGCTTTAGGAGATACTTTACTTCTCTCTAAGCTATTATTATCCTTATCTACTATACTACTATCTTTAATAGTATAAACTAAAGTGTTATAGGCGTTATATAAATTAAATAGGAGATTTAAATCTTCCTTATAGCATTAGGCTTATTTAACCTACTTTCTTTATGTTTTTATAAGCGCCTAAGTATAGCGTACTATTTAGCTTTAATTACGCTATAAGGACTTAATCCTAATACTAATTTCCTTTTTTACTATTTTAGCCTACTAGAATATATAGCGCTTAAGCCTAGGGTATAATTAGTATATACTTAGAAGGTGTTTAGCTTAAGCCTTACTAAAGTATAGTAGTAAGAAGCTAAAGTTATTTCCTAACTATATAGTTATCTTAGTTATAGCTAGATTTAATAATATTATTATACTTTTACGCTAGGACTTTAGCTTTAGGATTAATATTACTTATCTTTAATATAAGCCTATATATAATCTATCTAGCCTTTTTAGCTTTAAACTATAATAAAGTCTTAGGATATTACGTAATAATACTAGTAATATACTTAGTATATACTATAGATAACGTAGACTCTTATAATCTCTAAAGCTTATACTTAGTAGGATAATTAGGAAACTTCTTTTGCTAATTACGCTATATATAGACCTTATAGAAGATTAATATATAGTAGAAATACTCTTCCTAAGTCCTTAAGGGGTTAAGCTTATAAAGATAGTCTCTAAGGCCTAGAAAGTTATTAGTATTATCGTTATATATACTTAGTATAGGCCTAGTATATATAATACTTACCCTTAGCCTGCTTTCTATTTATATCTATTATAATAGTATAAATTAGATAATTCCTAAATAGATTTATATAATACTAATCCCTATAAATACTAGTAACCTAATAAAGCTCCTTAAAGTAGTAGTAAAATAGAAGCTAATACTTATCTTATAAATAGAGATTTATCTATATATAGATATAAAAGTTAATTTCTAATATTATAAGTATATATACTAGGTATAGGCTTAGTATATACTAGGCTTACTCTAAGTTTCTACGTTCTAACTATAGATCTTAAAGGTGTTTATCTCTCCTTTTACTATCTTAAAGGATAAATTAATCTTAAGGAACTAAGCCTTTTAGAAGGTTTATACTTAGGTATACTTAATATAGATAATAATAAATCTACTATCTAGTAATAATATAACGTTCTAAATCTAGTAGTCTTCCTTTAACCTTAGTTTATTAAAGGACTATTCTTATTTTATACCTAGCGTTAAGTTAGTATATACTTTATATATACTAGGAATATACTAAATACCTACGTAACTATAGCCCTTAGGAAACTAAAGTAAATAGGCCTTTTAAATAAAGGTACTAATAATATCCTTATTCTATAATACTATATAAATAGTATAAAAGCTATCTATACTAAATTTATAATAGACTTTATAAATCCCTAGGTTTATAAGAAGCCTCTCTATATATATTTAGTATATATTATATTACTACTTAGTATATATAGTACTTACGTATAGTTAACGTAGTAATATTATCTTCTTCTAAAAGGCCTATTATAACATCCCCTTATAACTAAGATAAAAGGGTTATTAGTAGAGGTAGAATATATATATAAGAACCTTAGTAAAGAAGTAATATAAATAGAAAGCGTACTTAGTTAAGAGGGATATAAATATCTATCTTAATACTATATTTATACTTCTAGATAGACCTACTACTAACACTAGCTAGATATTAGTAGCCTAAAAGAATATATAAGGTTAGTACTTAGTATATACTAGGTATATACTAAAGAGATATATACTATATATTCTCCTTATACTAAATATCTTTTTAACCTAGATATACTTATAACTACACCTATATACCTACCTTACTATATAGAGTTATTTTAAGTAATCTAGGTTAATTTAAGCTAAGAATTAAGGAATACTATATAAGGTATACTAAGGCTTTATATTACTTAATTATAAGTAACTAATAAAGGTAACCTAAAGATATTAGTATTCTAATAGTATAAGTAAAGTATATACCTAGACTATACTTACCTTATTCTATATATAGACCTAAAGGGTCTACCCTCTATAGGTTATAAGGTTATACTTACTATCTTACCTTAGCTACCTATATAAGCCCTCTTTCTTCTAAAGCCTTTTAATAGACTTAAAAAATCTAAAGAGAAGTTAGTTATTTTCTATATACTACGTATATATAAAGTATATACTTTATATAAGAATAACTTACGCCTTTATATAAATCTAGATATTCTCTATAAGCGTTAGAGTAATAGCTATATTTTTAGCCTTTTTCTAGAGTATTTAATACGCCTAGACTACTTCTCTATTATTAAAAAGCTTATTAGGCCTTAAGATAGATTTATAAATAAACTTATAGTGTTTAATACTACTATAAGTAAAAGCCTAATACTAAACCTTATTACAGTTTAGGTTATTCCTAGAATATAGTTAGTATATACTAAGCTTATACCTAGGATATACTAATATTATATTACACTAAGATTAGGTATAACTATTTACTAATTTACTCCTTATAATAGAAATAGGTTAAGTATTAAATACTTTTTAAAAATATACTTATAAGCTTTTTAGTAATAGCTTTTAAAATATTTTTATTTTTATCTATAATTATAATATAGTATAGAATTCTATTCTCTAAGGCTTTTAGGTAAAAAGGAATAGTAAGGTAGTTTTAGATAGACCTTATAGCTACTTTACCCCTCCCTCTATTTAATATAAGGATTCTAAACTATAGGATTAATTCCTAAAGTATACTTAGTATATACCTTATATATACTTAAGAGTATATTAAGTATATACTTTATTTTATCCTATATAATATAATAGCTTAGTTAGATTTAAAAAGCTACTACCTTACTAGTAGTTTTAAAGCTAATAGTTATCCTATAGATATTATTAGTTATATATATAAGAGAATTAGGAAGAAGTCTTATACTATTTATCTATCTACTTAGTATATACTAGGTACTAGCTAGTTTCTCTTTACTACTTTCTATATTATTATTAAGACTAAGGTATTTAGGATTATCTTCCTAATCCTTATTATTAAAGATTTTAGGTAAATAGGTAGGTAATAATAATATTAAAAAGCTAGAGTTATTACTTATATCATTATCTATTATATTAAAACTAAATAATTACTTAAGATATAGTAGGTTATAGCTTAGTATATATTAAAGGTATATTTTCTTTTATATATATAAAGCTATAATATACTAGTAGCCTTTACTAATAGATTTTACTACTTTATTACTTTATCTTCTTAAACTTAATCTTATATATATAAGGTATATACTAAGATTATATTTAGTAAGTACTAAAAATATAACTTAATCTTATACCTTACTACTTCTTTACTTTATCTTTTTAAACTTAATCCTATATATATAAGGTATATACTAGGATTATATTTAGTAAGTACTTAAACTATATCTTACTAGCGTATTAGTATAACTTATCTAATATAGCCCTCCTAGCAGCCGTTTTAAATTTAATAAGAATAGTTAGGCTGTAATAGTAGTAGAGTATTATACTAGCGTCTTATAAAGTAACATAGTATAAAGGTAAAAAATAATAAAAATAAGTAATAATAAGGAAACTAAATAGAGGTTATAAAACAAAAGATAAGTCTTAGAAGTAAGGTATTATTATAGTTAACCTTCCTACTAGAGGAGGTTAATAGCGTAAAGGATTATATACTCTATAGGTATATAAATATATACGTGCCTATAGGGATATCCTCCTTTAGCCTATCTATCTACCTTATTCTATAATAAGTACCCCCTTTTAGAAAAAACACTTATCCTAAGTGTACTAAAATATAGAAAAGAAAGTTACTATTAATTTACTATATTATTAGCTACTTTTCTCCTATATCCTATATATTCCTCTTTTACTTATTATTTTTAAAATTAATTCCTATAGTATAGTACTTCTTACTACTACCTTAAGCTAAAGTAGCTAGTAAGTTAGGTTAGCGTATATACTTAGTAGTATACTAGGGAATTATAACTAATAGGGCGTAAGTAGATTAAGAAGCTAGGGTAAGCGCGTAGGCATCCCTAATAGTATTAGAGAGTTTCTCCTTTATACTAGTAACCTTATTAACTAAGGCCTTAAACTTATTACCTTTAAACTTATTAAGGGTATTAAGGTTATTAGCCTCCTTATTAAGTAGGGTAACCTTTTAAGTTAGCTTCTAAAGTTAATAGTTAAGGCTGTTAATAAGGGCCTTTAGATACTTAGATTTCTTAGCCTTCTTATATAGATTCTTAGTAATTTAGTAAATACTATTAGAGTACTCCTTAATAACTAGCTTATAAGACTTAGCGGTAGCTACTACTATATTAGTAATCTTATAGGTAATATTAGCCTTAGTAACGTAGTTATTAACCTTTATATTTAGATTAGTAATATAGTCTTAAATTGTATTAAGGAGAATAATTTAGCTTTAGGTATTATACGTATATATAATCTCTAGGATAGAAATTAAGTCTAATTACTAAAGTAGTAGAAAAGTACTTATAACCTTAAAGTTACTTTATTCTACTTAGTATATAAAGGTAAAGCTAATTAACACTATATAGGAGGGAAGGTTACTAAACTAAAGCTTATTCTTTTTATACTTAGAAAGTATATTCTCTATAGGGGTAGTAACTATTTAGTAGAAGTATATATTAGACGAGAGGGAAGTATACTAGTTAGTAATACTATTCTTATAATAGTTATAAAAATCCTCTAGCTAGATATAAATCTTATAAATAAAGGTATTATTAGTATAGTCTTTAACTACCTCCTTAAAGCGCTTAATAGCCTTAGCGTAACTAAGGATACTAAACTTCTTCTTATTAGTAGTTCTAGAAGTATTCTTCTTAATAGTCTTACCTATGTTTTTCTTTAGGGTTACTAGGTTAGTTAGCATACCTAGCGTAATATAGGCTTTAGTCTTTATATTACTATAGATCTTAGTAAGAGCAGCACTATTAAGGCTGCTACCTATAGTATAGATATACTTATTAATTATTTTATAGTAAGTAACTTTAAACGCGTAACGCTTTATATGTTTCTTATACTTTAGCTTAACCTTATAGTCCTTAATCTATTATAAGGTTTCCTTAGCGTCTTCCTCTATTTTATAAGGTATATTATAGAGGTTAGTATTAGTAGAGGAGATAAATAACTTAAAGTTATTACTAGAGTCCTTATTATAGCTAGTATTTACCTTATTAGTGTTAATAACTATAGTGTCTATAGTATTATAGTTATTAATATAGCGTTAGTTTTTAATAGAAGAGGTTTCTTAGGTAGTAGAGATATTAACTAATTTAAAGGTAGACTTTAGGGGGTGTAATAACTACTAGGTTTAGGTTTAGTTAGTAGCCTTAGTAGTCTTATTATTAATAAAGGGGTTAAAGTTAATCTTATCTTAGTTTATAGGATTGTTAGGAATAGGTAAAAAGCGCTAGGGATCTACTATAGTAGCTTACTATATAGTTCTTAGTAAAGTATACTAAAAGGGAGTATAAGTCTTATTATATTACTTTATAATAGGTAAGGGGAAAGTAGTAAATAGAAGTATTAGAAGGTAGTAAAAAGTAAAGAAATCGTAAGGTTTACGTTTATAATAAATAGTGTATAGAAAAAAGAAAAATAGAGGGTTAGTAGGTAGGTAAGTTAATATACCCTTTTTTAGCTACTAGCTATTAAAGGTAAGGAAGGTATAACTATCTATTATAAGTAGGCGCTTCTTCCTCCTTTTAAAAGGAAAAATAAACGTAATTATTCTAGTAAAGACTATTATAGAAACTATATATCTTAATAAAGAAAAACAAGCTAAAGGCCTTTCTATAAGTTATTATTACCTTTATTAAGAGAATAAATACTTTATTATTATTAAAACTAAATTAGGGACTATAGGATTCCCTAAGGTGTTTATAATACTTTATAAATCGTCTATAGACGTCTATAGTAAGGTCTAAAGGAAGTTAGCTAAGGCTAGTTTTTATCTTTACTTCTTTATATACTTAGTAGCCTAATTAATTAGTTATTCTTCCTTATAAGTCTTAACGAGGTTGCTAGTATTAGGCTTAAGATTCTTATAAGGTTCCTATATATTAAAAGCTAGTAAGTACCCTTTCTACTTAATAAGATACTTAACTAATAGCTAGGCTTTCTTTTAGGTTACCTTATAATTTATAATTCTCTTAACTTTATATTCCTTTATTCTATTAACTTTTACTAGTTTAAAAGGGATCTCCTTATAACTAAATAGGTCTTCTCTATCTAGCGCTTTCTATAACTATATTATTAATACTACTAAGTAAACTCTTTAGTAGGCTAGTAAGTTAAGTTTATAGGCGCTAGGCCTAACTACCTAAGTAATATAGAAAGGTCTAGTATGCTATAAAGACTACTTCCTCTTAGGTTTTTTAGGTAGTAAATATCTTTTACTAAGGTAGAGGAATACCTTATCGCCTATAGTAAAGTTTACTAGGTAATAGTATTAGTTATATTACTTTTTTCTTATTACCCTTACTATATTAATAAGAGTCTATACTTCTACTTAGTAAGTATCTTATAATATATTAATTAATTCTAATAGGATCCCCTCCTTACTAACGTACTTTAATATAGTTCTAAAGTAAAACCTTAGTATTAGTTTATTTAGTAATTAGCCTATTATTATAGTAAGTAAGTTATTAAGAGAGTGTTAGAGGGATAGTAAGATATTAATCTATAGTATATTAGGGTTAGTATATATATAGAAATAAATAGTAATCTTAACTATTTAGTTTATCCTTTTACTCTACCTATTAGTCTAAAGGTAATATATAGTAGAAATAAGTAATCTTACCTTTAGAGCCTTAAAGATCCTTACCTAGACTACTAAAATAAACTTTAGGTTATAATTACTAATAATAGCGTTTAGTAGGCCTTAGTTATATAACATAAGCGTTTAAAGAAGTACCTAGGCCTACTAGTAAGCTTTATACTTAGTGTAACCTAAGATAAGTAGAACTTTCTTACTAAACTTATACGTTATAGTATAGAGGTAGTTAAACATATTAAAGTTAGGTAATACTTAGAAACTATTCTAGGTTAAGACTTCTAGTATATTAGTAATAAAGTCTATAGATATAGTGTAATATAGGATACTAGGCGTTATAATAGGTTAGAGAGATTTAATAGGTTTCTAGTAATCCGTCTAGTTACTTTAGTACGCTAGGTAATAGGTAATATATATCTTAATAAGCTTTACTTTTCTATAAATATAGAAGTTCTAAAGTTCTATAAGTATTCTTTTATACCTAAAGTAAAACTTCTTATTATAAGTAAGAGTAAAAACCCTTTTTACTAAAGGCTTTAAGATATAAAGTCTTCTTATTCTATTTATAAATATATAAAATATTAGTCTATAGTTATTAATTTCCTATAGAAGGATAGCTACCTAAAGTTATTATTACTTTTCCTAAGGTAGTTATTAATCTCTTTCTACTTTATCTAAAGTTATATACTTATGTCTATCCGCCTATATTTACTAAATCTAATTCCTTAGATTCCTTAGCTTCTTATTACTTTAGTATCCCTTAACGATTTCCTATATAAACTTATTATTAACTTACACTATAGTTATAGTAGCTTTCTTAAGTTCTAAAGGTTTATTACTTATATACTATACTATAGCTACTACTTCTATATTATTATTATTATTAATATCTATAAGTTTATCTTTATAAGGGAAATACTTAGATAAGTTAGGTCTTATAACTAGTAGGTAGGAAAGTATATTAGGTATAACGTTTAGCTTACCTAGTATATAAAAAATCTTTAGGTAGTACTAAAAAAGGTAGTTAGTAGTATTTATAAGCTTAAGATTTACCTTATTTAAGTTAAGGGTTCTTAGTAATATATATATAATAATTCCCTTAGCTACTATATAGTTTATAAGAATATTAACTTCTTAGTAGTTAGATTATACTAGTTTTCTAAGCTTCTTTATAGCCTATATAATAGCTATAATTTTAGCTTCTATAGCGCTAAAACGTTTCTCTATTACTATTATAGATTAGGAAAAAAAAAGGATAAGTTTAACGTATTCCGTTTTTATATTAATACTAGGTATGTTCTTACTATTCTAGTTATAATCTAACTAGAAAACTATAAGACTAAATCTACTAATATACGTATTAATCTTAAAGAATAGTAGTTTCTTAAGGTTATAGTAATATTATATTACTTAGTTATAGAGTTTCTTTTATAGTGCGTTTTATACGTTAATCTCTTTAGGTAAGAGGTTAAATATCTCTTTTATAACGATTTTTACTCTCGCCTAGCGTATAGTACTTAGCTTAATAACTTTATTTTATTTTAGTTAGGCTACTAATTTCGTCTTCCTTTACTAAAGGGGTAATATAATTACGTTAAACTAAAGTAACTTTATATAAAGCTAGCCGCCTATCCTAAGATATATCTTAAGGTTACGTAGGCTATATAAGAAAACTAGCTTCTTAAATATATAAATATAATTATCTATCTTATAGATACTCTTACTATCTATAACGTAACTAAAAAGCTTTACACTAGGGAAGCTAGTAAAGGACTTTTTTATATTAATATAGATTTAGTATTTATTAAGGATATTTAAAACTATCTCTATATACTAGAGGTACTCTTCGTTAGAGTCGCTAAAGATTATAATATTATTAATATACGTATAGACAAAGTGTTAATACTTAAAGAACAGTTAGTCTATAAAGCGCTAAGCGTATACTAAGGAATTCTTAAATCCTATAATAGTAACATTAGAATACTTAAGCCTATAGGGACTAATTATTACTATTCTATTCCAATGCTTAGAATATATACTAAGCTAATAGAAGAACCTAGTAGTATTAAATATTATTATATGTTTCTTACCTCTTAAACAGCCTATAATTTTATTTTAGTCTAAAAGAAGGTAAACGTCTAGACTTACCTACTTATTAAGAGGTTATATATCTATAACCACTTAGCCTTTATCCTTTTTCCTATTTATATAGTATTTCTATATAATAAAAAGGGGGTATATAATAGAGGTAGGGCCTTATTACTAACTAATCTTCCTTAACTTATATTATTTATCCTAATAAGCGTTAAGGAACTTTATATCCTTAAGACCTAATAGGAAGACCTAGATATTCTACTTTTAGTTTTACTATCTCTTAATAAGGTTAATCTTTATATAGTCCTTATTAGGAATAGGTACTATCCCTCTATTATAGTAAATATAGTATCTATTAAGTACTACCTTTATCTTACTAGTAAACTCCTTATTATTTATATAGATCTCTATACTATATTTATTAACTATTACTAGATATATCTTAAGCTTTATTATACTATATTTTAGTATTTCCTTTAGTATTAATATATCCTATAGGGTTTTTTTAGCGTTATTTACTCCTATAGTAAACTCTCCTATAGTGTCTAGGAATTTATTAGTAACGTTAAGGAAATTCACTAAATTACTATAAGTAATAGTATTTAGTATATCCTTACTAATTACCTAGGTAGTCTTTTTACCTTAGTTTAAAGTAATTTACACTACTTTTATACCTTTCTTAATAGTTATTAGTTCTACTATATTATTATATACTAGTATAACTTTTAGGGTTTTTAAATTAGTAATAGTATTAAAAACATACGTATATTTAGAGTATATATAGTATAATTACTACTTCCTATCCTCTATAAATCTCTCTAGGAGGTTAATAAAGTTTATAAGGAGATACTTAAGTTCTCCTAGCTTAATAGTTACTATAAACTAAGAAGTAATCTATTATAACACTAGGTAGTAGTATTTAACTATAGTAAGGATTATTATATTATAGGAAGATTAAAGTTTTACCTACTTCTTATTAAAATCTACTACTATACTATAGTTATTATAGAATAGTGTTTCTAGAAGTAATTAAGCTAGAAGTTTCTTTATAACTCTAGCTATTATTATAGTGTAAACCTTTACTTCTATACCCTTTACTATACTAATAATATATATATTAAAAGTAACGTTTTCTAAAAGTATAAAAGATAACCTAACTACGCTTACTTTTTATAGCTCTATAGGTAAAGATCTTAGATTCTTAGTAAACTCTTTTACCTATTTTTACTCTACTAAGATAACTAATACTCCTATATTAATATAGATAGAGTAGTCTTCTAAGTTCTTATTAGCGTATACCTTAATCTAAAGATAAGTATACTTATAGCGTCTATATTTCTTATTAGGTTTAATAACTACTTTAAAGACTTCTCTTAGTTAAAAGGTAAAATTTATAGTGTTATTATATTAGTTTATTCCTCTATTAGGTTTTATAACTAAGTCCTCTAAGGAAACTAATAGTATAGAAGGCGTTATTATTATAGCTAAGAAGTTATTATCTAAAAGCGTTTAAGTAAGGTACTCTTTAACCTTACTTTATAATAGGGTGTAGGCGTTACTAGGTTTAATAACCTCCTCTTATTCTTTAGGTAATAGCGCCTCTTACTCTAACGAAGGGGTAATAAAGTTTATACTCTTTATCTTACGTAAAGGGACTTCTTTAGTACCTTTAAGGATATACCTATTATTAATAAGTTTATTAATATAAGTCTAAGCGTTCTTATTGTTTTCCTATATAAATTATATATTATTACGCCTATTAATGTTTTAGGTATAACATATATATTATCTCTATCTACCTCCTTACTTAACTTCCTGCTAGGGTTATTTATCTTTTATATAACGTTTAGTATTATCTTAGTAGTCTTCTTTTTAGTAGTTATTATAGAATTAGTATCCTCTATAGTTTCTATAGTAATTTCTATAATATCTATAGTTATCTTAACTACGCTAATTATTCCTACTACCTAATCCTTAGAATATAGTCTCTTCCTTATTATCTTTAGAGGGGTTTTTATTATAAGGTTTTAAGTAACTAGCCTATAAGGCTTCTAGGTAAACTATTACGTTTCCTTAGTATACTATATCTTTACTATTATAGTTAGTAGCGTTATTAATATATACTAGGTTATATTAGGATTTAGGCGTTATATCTTATAGTGCTTTACGTTATTCCTTAGTGTAAGTAATATATCTATCTAAAGAGTTATTATCTTTAGGCTTATAGAGGAATTATCTAAGCTATAAGGTAAGGTTATTATAAAACCTTATTAGCTATTAACGTTAGGTTTAATCTCCCTATACTCTTACATACTTAAAGTAGCTTTAAGTAAATATATAAATATTACTTTAGCTATTAATTTTCTCTATAGTAAAGTGGTTTTCCTAAAACTACTTTTTAGTATTTACTAAAGTAAGGCTAAAGCGTTCTCTAATCTGTTAAGCTATAGTAGCCTATCCTTACTATTTTAGCTATTACTATTCTTTAGTTATAAGTTAAAATTCCTATTAGTTTTAGGCCTATTCCCTAAAGTACTAGTAAATTATCTAACTAAAGTACTATAGTAATAAGGTATTATAGTATACTACCTTAATAGCTTAGGTTTATAACTTTATATTATAATAGTAAGTTACGTAGTAGTTATAAAAGATAGGGTTTAGTAAGTAACGCTTTATATTAGTATTTAGCTAGAAGATACTAACCCCTATAGGTATTTATAAATAGGTTAGAGTGTATCTTAAGGTGTTTATACTACTAAACGATATCCTAAAGATTTATATTTAGTATACTATAGTATAGAAAAACGTATCTATAAACTAAGATATATCTAGTAGTAGTATTAGTACTACTACTAGATAAGGGATATTTACTATTAGTTATCTCTACCCTCCTATAAGTATTAATAGCTAGGGAGTTAAAATCCCTAGCTATTAGGGAGGTAGGTAGTAAGGGAATACTTATATCTACTTTACTATTATATCTAATAGGGTAGAGTATATCCCTTATATAAGGACGTTTAGTAGTATACCTAGGTATAGTAGTATAACTAGAGGTATTAGGTATATAGCTAGTCCTTAGGGGTAAAGTAGTATATATACTATCTACCCTAAGGGAGGGGTTTAATAAGCTAGACCTAGCAGTGTCTAAGTAGGCTAAAAGCCTAGTATGCCTAGTCTATAAGGGTAGTAACCTATACTAGCTAAGAAACCGCTAAGTATTAGGAATTATATTAGGAAAGGTAGTTATTAGACCCTTATAGCTAGTAGTAATAAGGTTTACTATTATTATATATTATATTACGCTAGAGGGGGTTAAATTAGCTAGCTAGCCGTTTAGTGTTATTCTACTAGTAAGCTAGTATTTTACTTAGGTAAGCCTATAATTTCTAGTTTTTTACCTTTTAGTAAACGCTACGTTATATTAGAATCTTTTAGTACTTTAGGTAGGGATACTATAGGAAGGCTATCCTTATATCTATTATAGAATTCTCCTATAGTCTTATTAACCCTTAAGTTAGGTTGTTAAGGAAGAATTTTCCTTAGGGGTTTTAGAACCTACTTAGTTATCTTTTTTTCTAATATAACTAAGTTTTCTAATAACTAAAAGGTCTAGGAATTTATTTATAAAAGTAGTATAAGCAATCTATTAGTAAATAATCTTAAGGAAACCGCTAGGTTTTATCTTACGTTATTAATAATCCTTTTTACTATCTTAATAGTAGATTTAACTTAGTAGCTATCGTTAGCGTATCTATTATCTAGGTAGAAGTCTATATCCTACCTATTAGTTCTATAGTATAGTATATTACTATTAAACTCTATAAATATAAGGTTAAAAATATTATCTTATAGACTTTTAGAAAAACTCCTTATAACCTTATGTAATAAGAACTATTTAAGCTATATATATAGTTACTATAACTTAGTAATATACCCTAGCTAAAGGAGCTTACTTATACTACTTTTAAAATCTTATAACTTCTATTAGGGTAGAGGTGTATCTTTACTATAGGTTAATAAAAAAAAGAAAATATTATAAGGTATAAACTAAAGTAGTTATACTACTACTTAACATAGCCCTCCTAATAGCTATTTTAGATCTAATAGGAATAGTTAGGCTGTAATAGTAGTAGAGTATTATACTAACGTTTTATAAAGTAACATAGTGTAAAGGTAAAAAATAATAGAAATAAGTAATAATAAAGAAACTAAATAGAGGTTATAGAATAAAAGATAGGTCTTAGAAGTAAGGTATTATTATAGTTAACCTTCCTACTAGAGGAGGTTAATAGTATAAAGGATTATATACTCTATAGGCATGTAAATATATATGTGCCTGTGGGGATGTCCTCCTCTAGCCTATCTATCTACCTTGTTTTGTAACATTATCTTACTATAACACTATACTTTGTAAACTTATGCTTTATATAGCTAATTTTATAATTCTAATACCCCCCCCTTAACTTCACCCTACTAGGAAAACCCCCTCTGAACTTCTGCTCTACCTACTGAATACCCCCCCCCGAACTTGGAATACCCCCCCCCCGAACTGTACCCCCACCAGGAGGGGCGTCGGCTTCGGCGCCGAGGGCGGCAA